>JBBDGP010000731.1:600000-772500 GCA_037952835.1 Lithobates septentrionalis
CACCTGTCAGTGCCCATCTGTGCCCATCTGTGCCCACCTATCAGTGCCCATCCGTGCCAACTATCAGTGCCACCCATAACTACCCATCAACGCCACCTACGAGTGCCCATCAATGCCACCTACGAGTGCCCATCAGTGCCGCCTATCAGTGCCCATCGGTGCCACCTATCAGTGCCCATCAGTGCCACCTACCAGTGCCACCTATCAGTGCCCATTAGTGCCACCTATCAGTGCGCATCAGTGCCACCTATCAGTGCCCATCATCAGTGCCCGTCAGTGCCACCTCATCAGTGCCACCTCATCAGTGCCACCTCATTGGTGCCCATCAGTGCCGCCGTATCAGTGCTCCTCAGTGCCCGTCATTGAAGAAGAAAACATACTCATTTACAAAAAATTTTAACAGAAACAAAGAAAAACGTGTTTTTTTTCAAAATTTTCTGTCTTTTTTTATTTGTTGCGCAAAAAATAAAAACCGCAGAGGGGATCAAATACCACCAAAAGAAAGCTCTATTTGTGGGAACAAAATGATAAAAAATTTGTTTGGGTACAGTGTGGCATGACCGCGCAATTGTCATTCAAATTGTGACAGCGCTGAAAGCTGAAAATTGGGCTGGGCGGGAAGGTGTCTAAGTGCCTGGTATTGAAGTGGTTAAAGACCATTTGCATGATCAAAAGGATTATGCCACTAATGTTGCACAACATTGGAATGAATTTCATCAGAAAGATACCTCTAGCCTTGTCATTCAAGGTATCGACAAAATCGTGACACCACCCAGGGGTGGTGATAAGTTCAATGTGCTATGTTAGCGCGAAGTTCGGTGGATTTTCTTTTTGAATCACCTTTTATCAATAGGTGATTATAAATCTGGGCTTAATGTTTTTAGGCTATGTCCCCTCCTAAGCCTGTTTGCATTACAATTTTCCCCTCTACATGAGCTATTGAAGTGATTTAAGTGAGTCTTTTTTAGTTTTACCACATATATCATCTTAGTATTTGTGACTTCGTACAAGTTATGCCGCGTACACACAATAGGACTTTACGGCATACTTGGTCCGGCGATCTTTTTGACAGACTTTGTAGCGTAGGTGCGCCGGACTTAAAAATGGACGGACTTGGACACACATGATAACTCCAAAAGTCTGATGGTTTTGAACGCGGTGACATACAGCACGTACGACGGGACTAGAAAAAGGAAGTTCAAGCCCCACTATGCCACCCTTTGGGCTCCTTCTGCTAATCTCGTGCTTATCTCGTGTTAGTAGAAGTTTGGTTAGAGACGATTCGCGCTTTTCACACTTATTTCACAGCTTATTTCGATCGTTTTCTGCGGTTCAGTTTGTGCTTGTGAGGTTTATATCTGCTTTTCAGTGCGTGTTGGTCAGTTTGTAACCTGCCTAGCAGGCCGTTCTGGTCCACTCGTTCCTGATTTTGAGGTCGCTCTTCATAGGCCTTGCTGTTCTTCAGTGCATTTGTTCTAAGTTTGTTTGTTTGACCGTTTTGAAGCCATGTTGCGTGGATGTAGTCGTGCTCGAGTTCATGCTGCGTGGGGACTTGGCATTGGGGTTAATACTTTGACCCGAGTCCATGAACAGGGCGAGGAGGAGTTCATGGATGAAGAATTGGTTGCGCCAGCGTGACCAGTTCTGTCACATGCCTTTGCTCCGTGAGATCCGTGAGAATAATCCTGAGGATTTCAGGAATTATCTCAGGATGATGGACCCCGTTTTTGAACGTCTGCTGGCTATGCTGACCCCCTATATCAGCAGGCAGGATACCTGCATGAGGCAAGCCATCACTGCGGAGCAGAGGCTAGTTGCCACTTTACATTACTTGGCAACTGGGAGAAGTTCTCGACAGGCACATGATAGCACATGATGACACACCGTGTGCATCTGCAAAATTTTTTCATTAGTTTTTATCAAGTTAAAACATTTTTTAAAAATAAAACTTGACAATGAAATGAAGAACATGATTGATGTTTTTAGGCAAAACGTTATTAGATTCTGCCTAAAACATCAATCATGTTCTTCATTTCCTGTTGCATGCTGTCCAGCCGATTTCTTATGCTGTCAATTTGGTCACGCATTTTATCAATTTGGCCATTCCACACCATTATCTGGCCAATGAGTCTTTGTGCACTGTCTGTGCTAAATGGTTTTGCCGCTTGGCCTTCCACAACCAGAACATCACCTAAAATGTGTGGATAAAATTTTTTTTTAAAATATGCACGCCTAAATAGATTAACTTAAGCTGGGGTGTCAGTCACTCACTTGGTGGGGTGGAAATATCGCACACTTCCTCCACCTCTCCTTCCTCCAGCACGTCGGGTGGGCGTGGTCTTGGGCTGGGGCTTGGGGTAATTTCAGCTTCAGGCTGGTGACTTAGGGGGGTTCTGGGATCCTTGGACTGTTGTCTGAGTCTTGAAAACTATTTCAGTCTTAAAAAACGAATATGAAACGTTGGTTAGACAACATTGTGGACAATTGTCTTTTTGTTGCCCAAAAAATTTGGAAGACAGGATTAAAATTCACTCTGCCCAAAAATGCAAAACAATACACATTTTCTTGCAAGTTTCACAGATGCAGACACCTCAAGTATCCCCTGGAGCCCCTATGTGTATTACCCCCAAAAATTTTCTCTGGTGTCACATAGTACACTAGTGCTCGTGAGTGCAGATGTGGAAACAGCTGCTGTGTCCTGTCCTTACATTACACTGAATCATTTTTGAATAAGCATTCTAGTTTAAAACACATCTACACAACATCACCTCATTTTTGGAATATGACAAATTATCAAGACCTAAATGTATGTCCAACCCTGTACCATCGTATTTGGCGAAAAACAAACGTAATTTTCTTAGTATCATATGTATTTCCAAAAAAACGGTCTTTGCGAACAATGCTGTATAAACGAAAAGCATATAGATCAGCATGCAAGTTAAGTATCTCATTCAGAACACACAACAAGTACTTACTTTTTTTAAGCAGCTTCTTTATTCACCAATATTGTTCAGGCTCCCTACTTTTGAGGTCAGACCACCGCTTCCTCAATTGTTCTTTAGCCCGTTTAGTGCCAAATTTTTGGTCAAGAGGGGTGACAACTGAGGCCATTATTTTGTCCTTCCGCATATTAGGTCGGGTCTACGGTCCTTTTTTGCCATCATAGTCCTCCCTTCTCAATATGGACACCATCTCCACCATCTCTTCAAAGGCCATGTTGGTGGCCTTATATCTCCTCCTGGATCTGGATGGTTGTGGCTCCAGGCTTTCCCCTGCGCTACTTGCAGATAATCTCTCCGACATCTTTCTCTATATATTGCCACTGCACAACGAAGAGTGAAGGGGCGGGGACAAATCATACTAAAGAACGTCAGGGGCAGACGACGCAGGCATAGCATGACACATGCGCAGTGTATATAAAGCTATTACGCTGGCCTATGTATGTCCGAGCGGAAGTAGCGAGCGTCAGAAACGAAGGTAATATTAAACATGGGTGTGTGTTTGGTGAATGTGTTTGGTGTGTGTGTGTGTGTGTGTGTGTGTGTGTGTGTGTATGTGTACCCTAGATTCAGCCAAAAATAATATTGGGAGTTTTGGACTGACATTACAGTTTTTATCTTGTGTCTTGTCTTTCAGCAAAAATAAATGCCTTTAAGGAGGAAGAATTTTTGACACGTTTCATTGATTTGTATCAAGAAAAAAGAAACCTGTGGGAGGTCAAGCACCCATTATATTTGAATAGAGATGCAAGGAAGGCCACACTGGGCACACTTTTGGAATTTTTGAAGACTCCAGTCCCCCAGGCAGAGCTTAAGTTTCTGGACAGTAAAATTGGTATCTTGCGCAATATGTACAGGTGGGAACACAATAAGATCCAGGAGTCGCGCCGATCGTTAGCAGCAGCAGACCAGGTTTATGTCCCCAAGCTGTGGTACTACCAAAAACTGTGATTTCTGGATGACCAGACAAAAGCAAGGCAATCTCTTTCGACCCTTCCCTCCAGCCTTCCCTCTACCTCCACTTCCACCTTTCCCTCCACCCCAGCTGAAGAGTCCCAGGAAGAACTGGGCCCTTTCATCCTTGATGAAGTGGATGTGCCCAGCTTCAGCCAGGTATACTTTTTTGGTGAATTTGGGATTGTGTAAATATTAATGATGTAAACCTAAAAAATGTAGACATATCACTAGACAGTAGTGGCCAAAAATATACTTCAAATATTGGTGAGAAGCTAGAATAATGGTGGGGTCAAAAAGATAGCCTTTACTATTTGTTTAAAATTATATTTGCAAGTCATGAGCTGAAAATTGTGTGCGATTGCGTAACCCAAAATTACAACTACCGGTATGTCCCTTTTTTTTACCCAGGATGAGCTTAGCCAGGAGGAGGCCATGCCCAGAGGTATACAGGAGGAGGCCTTGCCCAGTGGGAGAGAGGAGGAGGCCGTGGCTGGGCACAGTAGAAGCCTCACGGAATGTCAGGTGCCTCCCCTCCGCATTACCACAAAAAGGCCCAGGAAGATGACTCTCACAGAGGAGAAATCACTAGCCCTCATTCATGAAGCCAGCCAAATCCTGAGCACACTACCCAATGCTGAAGAGGCGTATGGAACATATATGGCCACCAGATTGCTGGAACTAGAAAAGGGGCAATGCCTCCTCTGTGAGGGTCTTATTTTTCAAGCGTATCAGAAGGGCTTGAGAGGGGAGCTTACTGAAAAAACATATATAGCAGATGAAGCCACTCCTCCTGCTACTCCTACTCCTCCTCCTCCTGCCCCAAGTACACCACCAGAGGCACAGTCTCCAAGGAAGGCTGCAGAGAAGCGTGGAGGGAAGGCTGCAGGGCAGCGTGCAGGGAAGGCTCCACGGAAGAATCGAAGGTGATTGCCTGGCTTCTGTCTGGTCTGACTTCTGACTGTGCTCCCTAGTTGCAAGATACGAATTTTATTGTCCTAAAACTTGATGTGTGTCCTGGGGGACAAAAGGCTTCACACATTCCAAAAGAGTCTCCAGTGTTGCCTTCCTCATTTCTGTTTTGACCAAAATAAAATGTATATTTTCATTACCTTACATTATTGACTATGTGTTTTGATTCAAAAAGGACATTTGGTTTGTGAGTAGGCAGGTACAGGTCAAAAAGACTATGTGGGTTATTTACAAAAGGCTAATTCATTTGGCAATTCAAGTGCAAAGTACTAGTGCAAAGTGCACTTTATAAATTGCACTGCAAGTGCACTTGTTGGAAGTGCAGTCGCTGTAAATCTGAGGGGAAGATCTGAAATGAGGAGAAGCTCTGCTGATTTTATCATACAATCATGTGCAAGAGAAATGTTGTTTTTTGGGGGGTTCCTTGCATGTGCCCCTCGGATCCACAGTTTTTTTGGGGGTTCCTTGCATGTGCCCCTCGGATCCACAGCGAATGCACTTCCAAATATCCTTTCAGTGCAATTCCAAGTACAATTTCCACTTGTAGTGAAAAATGAATTTGCCTTTTGAAAATACCCCCCCTATGTCTAATTAACAACAACCAACCTCATTAAGGTTCATTAAAACAATAAAAATTATTAAGGTTATTGTGGTAACTTGAAACTCCAAAAAAATAAAAATAAAAATAAACTAACATTTTGTATAATTTAGCACACATTGTAAAATAGATATTGTTTAAATCTCCAAAAAATAAAGATGAGTCCAAAAAATAATTTTCTACTTTAGTTCTGGAGATCTGGCTTTTAAAAAATATCATATTAGTCATGGCATGAGGATAAATCATGAAGAAAGTAGTTTGTGAGAACTCTGTGTGAATATAAGCAGCAAAACAACTTCATTCCTCTCGCATTATAAAGAAAAAAAGAATGCGCTGTATTAAAAGATGACAGAAGAGGAATGTGCTAGCTTCAATACAAAGGCTAGTTTTACCAGACCGAGCGCTTCCGTCTTGTACTTGCTTCAGAGCATGTGTCAGTTTGGGCCCGGGGACTAGCACACAGATGACCGGCTTGTACGCTAGAAAGCAGAGTCCGTCGGACAGATTTGAAACATGTTTCAAATCTAATGCCGCGTACACACGAGCGGACTTTACGGCGGACTTTGCCCGGCGGACTGGATTTCGTCGGACAATTCGATGTGTGTGGGCTCCAGCGGACTTTGTTTTCTCAAAAGTTGGACGGACTTAGATTTGAAACTTGTTTAAAATTTATCCGTTGAAATCGAGTCCGGTCGAAAAGTCCGCCGTCTGTATGCTAGTTCGACGGACTAAAAAGCCACGCTAGGGCAGCTATTGGCTACTGGCTATGAACTTCCTTGTTTTAGTCCGGTCGTACGTCATCACGTACGAATTCGACGGACTTTGGTGGATTGTGTGTAGGCAAGTCCGTTCATTCAGAAAGTCCGTCGTAAAGTACGTCGAAAAATCCGCCGGGCAAAGTCCGCCGTAAAGTCCGCTCGTGTGTACGCGGCATTAGTCCGTCAAACTTTTGAGAAAACAAAGTCTGCTGGAGCCCACACACGAACAAATTGTCCAATGAAATCCGGTACGCCGGACCAAGTATGCCGTAAAGTCCGATCTTGTGTGCACGGCATTACATTCACTTTGATGCCACCTGAAGTCCACACACTTATTTTGTAGTTTCAGGCTTATTTAATTTATTTTGTTCGATCCATTGTCCTATTTTTGTATCCCAGTTTTCCATTTTTCTGCTGCAGTGGCAGGAGCGAGACTCTCTCTCTTTTTTTTTTTGTCTCTCTCCTGCACCTGTTTAGCAGATGGGATGCAACTTTGTTTCATTTCTTATTTAAATGCCTTTTATTTAAATGCCTCTATTTCAGTGGTTGTGGTGGTCTGTAGTGGATGGAGTGAGGTTTTATGTCTGACTTTATATTCAATCAGTAGTAGGTTAACTAAGCTCCTTAATTTACCCAGTTTCATTATACATATTGATATAGAGTAAATTTGCTACCTTGCGCGAGACACATTTATCTTTATGCCACCATAAGCTCATGCAATATATTCTGTGGTTGTAGGATTCATTTTTTCTAATTTATCATTTAATTTTGTATTCCAGTTTTTCATTTTTCGTGGTAGCAGGAGCCATATTTTGTGTCTCGCTTGGTACCAGCAGTTTGAGCACCACTCTGTCTATGTATGGTACCAGTCCAGCAATTTGAGCGCCACTCTGTCCAATTTCATCCACTCAATGCCTTCTCAACAGCGGTTGTGATGGACTGCAGCGAACTGAGCGAGACTCTGCCTTTGATTGTATATTAGTCTATGTTATATACATATATATATTTTTTCTAACACATCATACTAGATAGTTCCTATTGTCTTCTTTTTCTGATGTTCTCTACCCCGTTTTTCTTACTCTATTCTGTTGTGAGTCCTAGTCTTTTTTTTTTATTCATTATTTCCCCTTTTTTTCACATACACTTTAATTTTGTTTCCTCATCTTTTTATATACCGTATTTATTGGCGTATAACACGCACATTTATTTTAAGAGGGAAGTTTCAGGAAAAAAACTTAAATTTTAAATAAGGAACTTTGAAGCAAAATAAGGGTCAGTGACCATCTGCAGCCTCACAAGTGCCCTCAATGCAGCCTCATCAGTCCACATCAATGCAGCTTCACCATTGCCATGAATGCAGCAGCCTCATCATTGCCATCAGGGCAGCCTGATCGATGCCCATCTGCAGCCCAGAAGGGACAGGGAGGGGGGCGGGACGAGCGCCGACAGATTACATACAGTGAGAATCTCCTACGATAGACAGAACAGTGGTCCAATGGCGGCCCAGGAGATGGGACTTCCTATTACAGAGACCGCCAAGTAAACAGGAGATTCTCACTGTATGTAATCTGACGTCGCTCATCCCGCCCCCCTCCCTGTCCCCTCCGAGGCAGCTAAATTTGAAGTATTGGCGTATAACACGCACGCGCTATTTGCACCCGATTTTCATGGCGAAAAAGTGAGTGTTATACGCCAATAAATACAGTACATAATTCTTACGTATGTCCGTTTTTCATATCAAATAGGGTTCCGGCTACATTATTCTGTTCTTATATTTATTGTCAGAGATATACCTACCCTTCTTTTCTCTTTTGACCGGGACTTTTTTGTCTCATCTGGCAGAGGTTTATTTATATTTGATTTAGGGTTTAGTAGTATTTTGACAATAATATATTTTTGTAACAGATTTCAACACTTTTTAAGTAATACATTTTTACAACGACCCAGTGATACATTGTATCTTTTGGATATGCTCATGACTCATTGTCACGCTTTTTGTAGTCGACCTTGACATCACTAACTGCATATCCATTATTTAATATTCTTTGCCCCTATACATTTACCTATACATTAATTAATTTATTTATGCATTTTCCATACTTCTATGCATAGATTTTTTTATTTATATATATATATATTTTTTTTTTCTTTTTGGTGTTGTTCACTTTTACTATCCCACCCATATGGTAACACCATTATGTGATATGAAATTATTTATTTTTCTTGACCATTGCCTATGGGATATATGCTAGTATTGTTCACATTTGACCATTGCCCTTTGTTTTCAAACTACATCCTAGGCTAAATCAGGTCTCTCTCTCTTTTCTGATTCACAGGTGTTTCTTAATTTTTCTGGGATTACAGGCTTTTTAATTGTATGCAAATGGTGTTAACCTAAGTGAGAGGTGTTGATTGGTGGTTCTTCGAGCTCCCCCACCCTACCCCTTTGTTTATTTATACACTTCTTACTTTTGTTCATGTTAGCTATGAGTAAGCATCCTATGATGTGAAACGTGTTATACCCTGTCCTGTCTCTACCTATGTGACTGTATTTTGGATTTTTTAAAGTTCTGCAATAAAGATGTTTTCCTTCAGTGTGCGGCAATCCAGGAATCTTCTTATCTTTTCTCCCCATTTACACCTGAGACCTTGTAATACTAACGAGTCACATGGCCTCGGGGAGGGAAAATGGCTAATTGGGTCCAATTTGGACATTTTCACTTAGGTGTGTACTCACTTTTGTTGCTAGTGGTTTAGACATTGATGGCTGTGTGTTGAGTTTTTTTGAGGGGACAGCAAATTTACACTGTTATACAAGCTGTATACTCACTACATTACATTGTAGCAAACTGTGATTTCTTCAGTGTTGTCACATGAAAAGATAGAATAAAATATTTACAAAAATGTGAGGGGTGTACTCACTTATGTGAGATACTGTATATTGATGTCTTTCTTCAGCCCTTAGTGGCGAAGAGCCCATCATACTTAAAAGCAAAGACATCATTAACAACTTACAACATGTAAAAATTTATGAGAACAGCATCCTAGTCACAGTAGATGTAGAATAGCTGTATACTAATATCCGCCAGAAAGATGCTATGAATGCAGTTAAATGGGCCTTGAACAAATATACTCATCTAAAATACAAGAAAAAACTATTTATTTTACAGGGGTTCAAACTTGCCATGACCAACACTTTCTTTTGATACGGTGGTCAACATTACAGTCAAATCAATGGTGTTTCTAGGGGGCCAAATATGCCCCTAGTGTTGCAAATATCTTCCTTAACAAATGGGAGGATGAAGTAATATATTAAAACATCTGGCCAGACCTACAGGCATACCGCAAGTACATTATCAATATCTTACTGATATGGAAAGGGACCAAGACCATCCTAAATGAATATATTGGCCATATCAACAATAACATATATGGCATGAAATTCACTGTGAATATCCATAGGCAACATATAGACTTTGTAGATCTACACATTTTTAAAAGTGATGATATGCTGAGTATCAAAACTTACTTAAAAAATACAGACAGGAATGGATACATTCCAGTCCGAAGCTGCCACCACCCAAAGTGGAAGATGGTCATTCTCAAAGGCCAGTTCATGCGCATAAAAAGAAATGACACAATTCACCAAGACTATGTGGAACAGACCAATGTCTTGGTGCAAAGGTTCAGAGATAAAGGTTATCCCTACGATCGCCTACTGGAAGTGAGAGATCAGTGGGAAACATGAATAGAGATACCCTTTTAGCCACAAAAGTGAAAAAAGAAGTCTATGATGTCACATTCATCACAGGCTTTAACAAACAGTTTAAACATTTGGAACAAAGTATAAAAAAAGTACTGGCCAATCTTACAAAAAGACCCTATTTTAAATAACATTCTACCGAGTAGGCCTAAGTTAATTTATCACAGAGCTCCTGGATTAAGAGCAAAGCTAGTGAAAAATATACCAGACCCCCCAAAAAAACAGCCAATCACTATGTTCAATTTGGAAAGTTTTTTAGATGTGGTAGATGTGATCCCTGTAGGAGCACCAAAGCAGCACCCATGAAATGGACATCTTTTTATGCCACATCAAACCAAAAAACAGTATCCCATTAGGAAATTTAACACATGTGGCACCAAGCACATAATTTATGTCCTGAAATGTACCTGCGTGTACCAATATGTGGGCAGGCCCTCCAGGACATTAACCAAGTGTGTGAGTGAACACATAAACATCCATAATGGATTTCCCAAACACAGTCTGTCCAACCATTTCAGGCTGGCACACAACAAAGATCCGGCTGCATTATCCTTTCATGCCATTGATACTATTAATAAACACTGGTGAGGTGCCAATATGATTAGCTTATAGAAAGTGGGCGGAGCCATATACACGGAGTGGCCCGCCCAGCCCCTGTTGGCTGGTGTTTAATAGCTGTTCTGTCCCGCCCACCCCTGACATCACTGACAAAATTTTGACAGCTGATCTTTGCATGCAGTTACATTACATGACACTGCCACGCACTGAGTGGCTCTTACAATCCTCCCTGACTGCTCAGTGTGAAACTCCCCCTCTCCTCTATCAGTGGCAATCGTGCCACTTGTCAGTGCCAATCAGTGTCAACAATGCCACCTATCAGTGCCAATCAGTGCCACCTGTCAGTGTCAATTAGTGCCAACCAATGCCACCTGTCAGTGCCAATCAGTACCAACCAATGCCACCTATCAGTGCCAATCAGTGCCCATCATTGCTGCCTATCATTGCCGCCTGTCAGTGACAACCAATGCCACCAAACAGTGCCCATCAGTGCTGCCTATCAGTGCCTCCTATCAGTGCTGTCAAATCAGTGCCACCTATCAGTGCCAACCAATGTCACCTATCAGTGCCAATCAGGGCTGCCCATCAGTGCCAACCAATGCCACGTATCAGTGCAACTGTCAGTGCCAATCAGTGCTGCCCATCAGTGCCAACCCATGCCATTTATCAGTGCCAATCTGTGCCCATCAGTGCTGCCTATCAGTGCAAATCAGTGCTTCCAATCGATGCCACCTATCAGTGCCAATCAGTGCCCATCAGCGCTGCCTATCAATTCTCATCAGTGCTGCCTATCAGTGCCACCTATCCGTGCCAACCAATGATACCAATCAGTGCCCATCAGTACTGCCTATCAGTGCCTCCTTTCAGTGCCCATCTGCACTGCCAACCAATGCCACCTATCAGTGCCAATCAGTGCTGCCTATCAGTGCCAATCACTGCTTCCAATCAGTGTCACCTATCAGTGCCAATCAGTGCTCTTCAGTGTGTACCCAGCTTAAGACTGTGATGCCATTAAAAGTTCATGTGCGTGTAAAGGCAGGTGTCCCAATACTTTTGGTAATTTAGTGTAAAGTGTATATATATATATATATATATATATATATATATATATATATATATATATACACATGCATGTGTGCTTGAGCTTTGGGGTGCACACCCTAATGCAATAGGCTGCATATGCCTATGAGAGCCGCTGATAGCAGTAACACCACCATTGTGGGCTGATTTTCCCCGAAAAATAATCTGCTACACATGCCAGGTGCCAGGATGATTAGGCACCATCACATGTGAGTGGAGTTTTAACCACATCAATACTGGGCACTTTCGCCCCCTTCCTTCCCAGGCCAATTTTCAGCTTTCAGCACTCAATGACAATTGCGCGGTCATGCTACACTGTACCCAAATTAAATTTTTATAATTTTGTTCGCACCAATAGGGCTTTCTTTTGGAGGTATTTATTCAGAACTTCGTTTTTTATTCTTTGCAATATAAACGAAAAAAAGAGCGGAAATTTTGAAAAAAAACAATATTTTCTTTATTTTATTTTAAAAGAAATCCAATAAAATCTAATTTTGTCATAAATTTAAGTCAAAATGTATTCTGCTACATGTCTTTGGTAAAAAAAATCTGCTAAGTGTATAATAATTGGTTCGTGTGATCACGGACAGATGTACGCAAATGATCATGTACAGATGTGCGCAGGTGATCACGGACATATGTGTGCAGATAATCATTTGGGACATGTGATTTTACTGGGACATATGTGGGAGACAGGTGTTTTTACTATGTTGGGACATGTGTATGTGTTTTTGGGACATGTATTTTGGGGACATGTGTTTTGGGATATTATGTTTTACACTCTGTTACTATGCTGGTGATCAGTGTGTAAAAAGCTGTAAAAAACAGCTCATACACACTGATCACCAGCCGGTTGCAGTGATCCGCTCTTCTCTCCTCACCAACAACTAATGTGTGAGGAGAGGAGAGCCGATCGCCTAGCAACCAGCTCTCTGTTTACATCACATGACGGCTGTGATTGGACACGGCTGTCATGTGATAAGGAGGGCCAATCACAGAGCCCTCCTGCCGATCTGAGATGCGCTGCGTCCTGGTGACACAAGCGCATCGGGATCGTGCCACTGCGCGGGCTCTCATGCGTGCAATCCCCCTCCTTCTGTGGGACGTTCCTGAAGGTCCACTCAGAAGGAGAGAGCGCCCACCCGGCCGTACATATGCAGTGGCTGGGTGGGAAGTGGTTAATATTGTTTTTTTATAAAATAAACCTTTAGAACGATATTGCGCAATGAGGATTATTTTTTGATTTTTATCTACCTGCATGAGATATCACACTACATGAGACGACAGCCATGGATCTCTACAGTGGTATCCCCCACGATTGAGTGACCATACTAGAGATATTTGGTCAACTCCTAGGGGTGAGTGTACATCTATGTGGGACACCCAGTCTGAGCACATTGAAACATGGATTTGTCATTACTGAGCGCAAGCACTTTATATACCCTTATATTGGGACTGTTCCATAAATGTGTTGTAACCTGGGGGACAGGTAGCAGGTACAAAAGCTCCCTGGGATGAGCAGGCTTTCAGGCACAGATACCAAATCCAGTGAAATAGTGACAAACAGTGCAGTGTTTATTTGTGATATATACAAGTCTATATACAGGTGCTGTACAGTGTTCCAAAAAAAAAAACAAATAGGAACAAAAATAGCCAAAACAAAGTGTCTCGGCACTAACTAAACAATATTAACAGATCCTAACTACCAGGCTGAGCAAGCCTACAGCTTGTCAGCTTCTACATACCTTTTTGCTCTCCTACACAGAAGTTGTCTGAGTATCCCAGGCCAAGAGCAAGGGCTGTCTTGCTCAGGTGAGCTTAAATTAGCCTGGGGGAGAGGACCAAAACCTGAACCGGACCATGGATCAGAGATCCCTGAACCTGTATGAGAGGAGCCTGGGAGATGTATAAACGCCGAACAGGACTTTTCCTGGCTCTCTCTGGGACGCTCTGCTACATATCCTCCCCCTTGTTTCAACCCCAGGGTTGGAACACCTGTAGCCCAACAGGAGTGAACACGGGACAGGGCATCTACATTCCCCATCTCAACACCTGGCCTGTGTTTTACAGTGAATGAGTAATCCTGTAGAGCCAAAAACCACCGGTTCACCCGTCTATTAGTCTCCTTCTTTTGGGCCATCCATTTCAGAGGAGCATGGTCAGTTATTAACTCAAACTGGCGTCCTAACAAATAGTACCTGAGTGCGTCCACGGCCCACTTTATGGCTAAGCACTCCTTTTCAATGACTGCATACCTTTGCTCATGGTCATTGAGTTTTCTGCTTAGGTACACCACAGGGTGTTCTTCCCCATTGTGTACCTGTGATAGTATTGCCCCGATACCAACATCAGATGCATCTGTCTGAACCAAAAAATCTTTGGAGAAATCGGGGGAGTACAGTACTGGTTGTGCACAAAGAGCCTTCTTCAGGACTTGGAAAGATTCCTCTGCTACCGAGGACCATTTCACCATTACAGAGTCTTTCCCTTTCATAAGGTCTGTCAGTGGGGCAGCTATAGTTGCAAAATTTGGGATAAATCTTCTATAATACCCCACAATGCCAAGAAAGGCCCTGACCTGCTTCTTGTTTGCAGGACGTGGCCATTCCTGGATGGCTTCTATTTTATTCACTTGAGGTTTTATGACACCACGCCCAATAGTGTAGCCCAAATACTTGGCTTCCTCTAGACCAATGGCACATTTTTTCAGATTTGCTGTAAAACCTTCTTTGAAGAGGGAATCGGGGACAGCCTGGACACGGGGCAAGTGAGACTCCCAGTCAGTGCTATGTACCACTATGTCATCTAGATATGCTGCTGCATATTGTCGGTGGGGTCTTAGAGTCCTGTCCATGGCCCTCTGAAATGTGGCGGGGGCATTTTGCAACCCAAAAGGCATTTTTTTATATTGAAAGGAACCCTCGGGGGTCACAAATGCAGTCTTCTCTTTGGCACTACCAGTCAGGGGTATTTTCCAATAACCTTTTGTCAAGTCCAAAGTGGTCAGATAGCGAGCCTTGCCAAGTCGGTCTATAAGTTCGTCCACTCCGGGCATTGGGTACGTGTCAAACTTTGTCACTGCATTAAGCTTCCTGAAGTCATTACAGAACCTCCAAGTGCCATCCGGTTTTGGGACAAACACGATGGGGCTAGACCAGTCACTATTGGATTCCTCAATGACATCTAGCTCCAACATTCTTTTAAACTTCCTCACTGATGTCCTTTCTCCTCGCTTCAGGAATTCGGTATGGTTTGAGCTTGACACGGACCCCAGGTTCAGTAACAATATCATGCTGAACTTCTGAAGTCGTGCCAGGTAACTCTGAAAATTTCTCTCTATTTCTTATCAGGAATTCTCTAGTTTCCTGCTTTTGAGAATATATGACAGGGTGTCTGGAATCGTGACCTCAGTGATCAGAGGGGACTCAGTACCCTTAGGCGTTACCGGGAGGGACCTCGCAATTAACGTCAGTCTATCCTTCCAGGGCTTTAACAGGTTCATGTGGTAAATCTGTTCAGGCTTCCTTTTTCCTGGTTGATATATTTTGTAATTGACCTCCCCAACTCTTTCAATTACTTCAAAGGGACCCTGCCACTTAGCCAGGAACTTGCTCTCAACAGTGGGAACTAACACCAGGACCCTATCACCAGGTGAGAAAACACGGAGTTGGCCCCCCCTGTTGTATATCCTCTGTTGAGCTGTTTGGGCCTGCAGTAAGTGTTCTTTTACCATCGGCATGATTGCTGCAATCCCGTCCTGCATTTGAGCGATATGCTCAATGACACTTTTATGGTGTGTCTGCTCCCCCTCCCAAGTTTCTTTGGCTATGTCCAAGAGTCCCCGAGGGTGTCTCCCATAAAGCAACTCAAAGGGAGAGTACCCCGTGGAGGACTGGGGAACTTCCCTGATGGCAAACATCATGTATGGTATCAGGAAGTCCCAGTTTTTCCCATCCTTGTCAACAACCTTTTTTAACATGCTCTTTAATGTTTTATTGAAGCGTTCCACCAAGCCATCCGTTTGAGGATGGTACACCGAGGTTCGCAATTGCGTCACCTTAAATAACTTGCACAGCTCTCTAGTTATTCGTGACATAAATGGGGTGCCCTGGTCTGTAAGGACTTCTTTAGGGATTCCAACACGACTGAACACCATAAACAGCTCTTTGGCAATGTTTTTAGCAGACGCGGTGCGTAAGGGAATGGCCTCTGGGTAACGGGTAGCATAATCCATGATTACGAGGATATGCTGATGACCTCAGGCAGACTTGGGGAGTGGACCCACAAGGTCCATGGCAATCCTCTCAAAGGGCACTTCAATAATGGGCAAGGGCACTAAAGGACTTCGGAAGTGGGGTAGTGGGGCTGACATCTGACACACAGGACAGGATTGGCAATAATTCTCAATATCCTTCTGTATCCCGGGCCAATAAAACCTGCGCAACACCCTTTCAGTAGTTTTCTCAACCCCTAAATGACCTCCTAGCAAGTGCCCATGGGCAAGTTCCAACACCGCCCGTCTGTATGGCTTAGGGACCACCAACTGTTCAACCACTTCATCATTTTTTTTACATACACGATACATTAAATCCTCATTGCTGCTAAAATAAGGAAAACAGAGTCTGTCCCCTCGACAGGTACATCATTAATCATTATTACATTTTCCCAGGCCCTGGCAAGGGTTGGGTCTTTTCTCTGCTCGGTACCAAAATTTTCCTTGTGTACATTAAGGTCAGCAAACTCCAACGTAGGCTCAGATTCAGCAGATGGCTGTCCAGCTCCACTGGTTGTGGGGACCTCCTCAGGCTCCTCCAGCTCTCCTGCCATAACTGAGAAAGGAAATACCGGGGAGCCCTGAGAAGAGTCCCCTGAACCCACATTGTCAGTAGCGGCCAGGAGTTCTGGCTCTGTCACTGAGTCAGCTACTGCGACCAGGTCGGGACGATCCCACAGTTCCCAAAACTTAGGGAAGTCCCTACCAGCGATGGCCTCGTGCACCAAGTGGGGCACAAGTCTGACCGGATGGGTCACCGTACCTAAGCCAGTTTTAAACTGAACAGTGGCTATAGGATACTCGCGGGTATCCCCATGTACACAGATCACAGCAACTTTTTTTGCATGCAAATTCACAGTTTCAACCATCTCAGCTGTAACCAAAGTCACTAGACTTCCAGAGTCCAGCAAGGCCGTAATAGGCTTATTATTAACAGTCATTTGGCACATGTGTTTTCCCATACTTGGTGCTGCAGCGCATGAAACAGCAGCAAACATAGACTGCCTTCTAATAGATAGATCACACTGCATTGGTTCATCTGTCAATGGACAATTTGCTGCAACATGTCCCAGTTCTTGGCAACGAAAACACCTGATGTTTCCCCAGTTTGGTTTGCTGACAGGCAGTAGCTTCCCTTGTTTGGGGCGCCAAACTTCAGTCCTGGCACCAAAAATCCTCCCCCCTATTTCCTTGCCATGCTTACCACCCACTTCCCCTGGAACAGTCTTACCGGCTGCCTGGGGAGACCGTGGCTTTGGGCGGAAAGTCCGTGCGGCTGTAGGGGTGGCGACCAGGTTCTCTGCAGCAAAGTACCTTTCAACAAGCTCCACGAGGTTGTCCGCCGAGTTGGGGTCTCCTTGACTCACCCACTTCTGCAGGGGAACTGGTAGTGACCTCAGGAACCGGTCCATGACCACATGCTCCACTATTTGTGGCCCAGACAGGGACTCCGGCTGTAGCCATTTTCTCACCAAGTGAATTAGGTCGAACATCTGCGATCTTGGGGGCCTCTCGTCTTGGAGGAACCAGCTGTGGACCCGCTGTGCTCGAACTGCCAAGGTGACACCAAGTCGCGTCAGGATTTCCCGCTTGACCTTTTCGTAGTCTCCTGCTTCTGCTGACTCCAAATCATAGTAGGCCTTCTGCGATTCTCCAGACAGCAAGGGGGCAACCAATCCTGCCCACTGGGTTTTGGGACAACCTTCCCTCTCAGTGGTCCGTTCAAACGTTAAGAAAAAGGCCTCTGGATCATCATCTGCAGTCATCTTGGAAAGAAAGCGACCCACATGGATGGCTGAGGGCTTGTCTCCAACAACAATAACTTTAGCAGGTGACCACTGTGCTAGCGTCTCCACAACCGCAGCCAGGGTTTTCCTATCCTCTTTTGCATCAGTGGCTAGCTGTTCAAACAGCCTCTGCGATAGCTCCTGTACAGCACCAATCTGTTGGCACAGCGCCTTGGTTTGCTCCTGTGCGATAGCATTTGTTTGCTGCTGTGTAGCGTTTGCTTGATGCAGTGCAGCATTTGCTTGTTGCTGTGCAGCATTGGATTGTTGCTGTGCAGCATTGGATATCACCAATTGTTTTAGGATTTCCTCCATGTTTAGTCACTCTAGGTACTGGCCTTTTAAGTAGTAACTTACTACAGCTGGTCGCAGTCTCCACCATATGTAACCTGGGGGACAGGTAGCAGGTACAAAAGCTCCCTGGGATGAGCATTCTTTCAGGCACAGATACCAAATCCAGTGAAATAGTGACAAACAGTGCGGTGTTTATTTGTGATATATACAAGTCTATATACAGGTGCTGTACAGTGTTCCAAAAAAACAAATAGGAACAAAAATAGCTAAAACAAAACCTAGCCGTGTCTAGACACTAACTAAGCAATATTTACAGATCCTAACTACCAGGCTGAGCAAGCCTACAGCTTGTCAGCTTCCACATACCTTTTTGCTCTCCTACACAGAAGTTGTCTGAGTATCCCAGGCCAAGAGCAAGGGCTGTCTTGCTCAGGTGAGCTTAAATTAGCCTGGGGGAGAGGACCAAAACCTGAACCGGACCATGGATCAGAGATCCCTGAACCTGTATGAGAGGAGCCTGGGAGATGTATAAACCCCGAACAGGACTTTCCCTGGCTCTCTCTGGGACGCACTGCTACAGTGTATATATTGCCTTAAACTGAGCGCAGTGGACTGTTTTTATTTATTGTTCATTGCCTCTGGCAATTTTTTACTGCAGCTGGTCTAATTTTGTGCTTTTTTATATTCTATCAATTCTATTGGGGCTTAATTTTTATTATTAGACATAAAAATCTTTGCCAAACGTCTATCAAATTGATTAATCAATATATTGCCAGATCTACAGTATCTCACAAAAGTGAGTACACCCCTCACATTTTTGTAAACATTTTGTTATATCTTTTCATGTGACAACACTGAAGAAATTATACTTTGCTACAATGTAAAGTAGTGAGTGTACAGCTTGTACAACAGTGTACATTTGCTGTCCCCTCAAAATAACTCAACACACAGCCATTAATGTCTAAACAGCATGGCAACAAAAGTGAGGTGTGTTAAATTTGGTGTTATCGCTCTCACTCTCTCATACCGGTCACTGAAAGTTCAACATGGCACCTCATGGCAAATAACTCTCGGAGGATCTGAAAAAAAGAATTGTTTCTCTACATAAAGAAGGCCTAGGCGATAAGAAGATTGCCAATACTCTGAAACTCAGCTGCAGCACGGTGGCCAAGACCATACAGCGGTTTAACAGGACAGGTTCCACTGACCAAAGAAGTTGAGTGCACATGCTCAGGGTCATATCCAGAGTTTGTCTTTGGGAAATAGACGTATGAGTGCTGCCAGCATTGTTGAAGAGGTTGAAGGGGTGGGGGGTCTGCCTGTCATTGTTTAGACCATAATTGGTCTGCATGGCTGTTGTCCCAGAAGGAAGCCTCTTCTAAAGATTATGCACAAGAAAGCCCGCAAACAGTTTGTTGAAGACAAGCAGACTAAGGACATTGATTACTGGAATCACATCCTGTGATCTGATGAGACCAAGATAAACTTATTTGGTTCAGACGGTGTCATGCCTTTGTGGTGGCAACCAGGTGAGGAGTACAAAGACAAGTGTGTCTTGCCTACAGTCAAGCATGGTGGTGGGGGTGTCATGGTCTCGGGCTGCACGAGTGCTGCTGGCACTGGGGAACTACAGTTCATTGTGGGAACCATGAATGCCAACATGTACTGCGACATACTGATGCAGAGCATGATCCCCTCCCTCCAGAGACTGGGCTGCAGGGCAGTGTTCCAACATTATAATGACCCCAGGCACATTTCCAAGATGACCACTGCCTTGCTAAAGAAGCTGAGGGTAAAGGTGGTGGACTGGCCAAGCATGTCTCCAGACCGAAACCCTATTTGAGCATCTGTGGGGCATCCTGTGTTGTGGAAAATTTTATAAATGTATGTTGTCAAATGTCCCCCAGTGTCGGTTTTGTGAGTGTATTCGCACATACAGACGTTGGTGGAAGACCATTGGCTGCGAAAACCTTCCTGTGGACATGGCAAATCTTTTGCTCTTTTAGGGATGTTAGTTTATGCCTCATCAAGAGATTGGCCAACTCATGGCGACTGCATTAATGACTCCGAGCATACATGTCTGCGTATATGGGAACTATAGCATAACTATATGAAAATTATGGCTCACTGAGCCATAGTTTTGTATGGTTCGCATCACTGGTAACAGTGGGAGTGTGCACACCAGCCATGTGCTTGCCGCATGGTTTTGAACACCACCGTCTGCACACATCACTACTGTATTTCTATTTGAATGTATACATGTTTTTGATTGGTTCTGTATTTAACCCTGTTGGAAGGGCTTCTGTATTTTCACATCCTGTTACATCCTTATATGGTCATTTCCTCTGCAGTGTTCATTTCCTGTGATGTCACCTGCAATGTAAGAAGTGATTGGCTGTTGAAACCATCACTTCCTGTTTGTGAAAGCTTTGATGTAATAAAAGCAGTCTCAGAGCGGAGAAAGGCAGTCATGCTGAGCTGAGAATGTAAGAAGGAGCTGATGTCTGTTTACTGGGCAATGGGGAACCAGAGGGGAGACTTACGATCAAAAGGTAAGATGCATTTATATCATTAGACAAAATTGTTATTATTATTAGAAACAGGAGATTTGGCTGTGTGCTCTGCGTACAGCCAAATTTCGCTGACACCTGAAATGGAAGGTGGAGGAGCGCAAGGTCTCTAACATCCACCAACTCTGTGATGTCATCATTGAGCAGTGGAAGAGGACTCTAGTGGCAACCTGTGAAGCTCTGATGAACTCCATGCTCAAGGGGGTTAAGGCAGTGCTGGAAAATAATGGTGGCCACACAAAATATTGACACTTTGAGCCCAATTTGGACATTTTCACTTAGGGGTGTACCCGCTTTTGTTGCCAGCGGTTTAGACATTAATGGCTGTGTGTTGAGTTATTTTGAGGGGACAGCAAATTCACACTGTTATATGAGCTGTGCACTCACTACTTTACATTGTAGAAAAGTGTCATTTCTTCATTGTTGTCACATGAAAAGATATAATAAAATGTTTACAAAAACGTGAGGAGTGTACTCACTTTTGTGAGATACTGTAATTCATAAGGATCAACAGGCTTCTGATGCCACAAGAAGACTAATGAAAATAATCCACCACAGCAAATTTACACATACTCCTTCTATTCTTCTCTCATTAGACGTCGAAAATGAATTTACCAGAGTACACTGGCAATACTTCTGTCAAGTCCTTTGCAAATTTGGATTTCAGGGTCCGCACGAGCATACATCTGACCTATTGTCCACACCAATCCATATTACCAGCGGCACTAGGCATTGTTGCCCCCTTTCCCCTCTGATTTTTAATTTGATGATGGTTCCCCTAGCAGAACATATCAGACAAAATGCTCTGATATCCAGGTTTACCATCGGATCTCACGAACATAAGATCAACTTATTTGCTGATGATGTAATCCTCATGCCCATTAATCCATTAATCTCCCTAAAAATTCTACATTGGTTTAGTAAGGTCTCCTATTATAAAGCTAATAAAAACAAAATCTTCTATCCTAGATATCAGCCTAGACAGTTCCACTAGAAACATTCTACAACAAACTTTCCCTTATGCATGGGCAGACACAAGTATACCATACAGGAGTATACAAATATTGAAAACCACCAAAACAGACTGCAAAGAGTGGACGGAGGGGGTAGCAGGTGGGTCCCCACACCCCCTCTGTCCGTCCCCACTTGTTCTTCCACTTACCCCTCCCTGTTCCCCCTCTTATTTTTTCTGTTCTCTTTCTTCTTTGTTCTCTGAACCCTTTATGATCGAGGATCTGGAGGTTGGAGCTGACTGCTTGGGCCGGTCCTGACACCTCCAGGTTGCTGTTCCAAGAAGTCAAAATTAGGTAATACAAGGCTGCTACGAATGCCCCCCCCCCAGGTGGTTTGGATGGTCTCCAAGAGTGTTAGTAGGCTAATTTGAGCTGTGACACTTATTTAAAGAGAGAAGCTACTACACTCTCTGACCTTGCATATTGTTTGTAATGTTATAGTGTTCTTTATAGCTCTAGCTTGTCTTTTAGACAAATTTGATGTCTGCAACCTGTGAGCCACTGTTGGGCTTATCATGTATGGAACCTGTATCCCAGTTTGATGTGTTTAGCTGAATATTTCATGGAAAACTCTAATAAAATCTTTTTGGGAAAAAAAAAAGAAAACCACCAAAACCCTTTTCCATATAAACTACCTCCCATTCCGCACCTAGCTACAGACAGATCTTCAAAAACTAGCACAACATGAATTCTCCTGGGACCCACAGTTTTTTAGTGTGTTGCTTAGGCTCGATCACAATGGGGAGTAGTATGGGTGATGCTGCAACCACTGCAGTGCAAGCAAGGGATGGAGCTTGTCCCAGCTCCTATAGTCACTGGAAGGAAAAGAGGAAAGATCCCTGGTACCACACATCCACAGAGTCCTATGGTGGCATGAGAGAGACAACCTCAGTCTGGGCTCCCACCAAGCTATGCCCCCAGTGCATTTCTTCCCCATGACTAAGCTCCGGGGGCAGAGTGAAGCACATTAGGGGAATGGCCTGGTGGGAGCCCAGGCTGAGGTTGTCTCTCTCATACCACCGTAGGACTCCGTGGATGTGTGGCAACAGGGATCTTTCCTCTCTTTCTTCCAGTGAATTATTCTGGGCAGGTAGATTGGCTACATTCAAAATGATGCACCTACCTCAAGTCTTGGGGATAATCAAGATGTTTTTGGTAAATGTGAGATGAGCCTTTGTGTTCTTTTTGGTCAGCAGTGGCTTTGGCCTTGGAACTCTCCCATGGATGCCATTTTTGCTCAGTCTCTTTATTATTGTTGAATAATGAACACTGATCTTACCTGAGGCAAGTGAGGCCTGCAGTTCTTTAAATGTTGTTCTGGGTTCTTTTATGACCTTCTGGATGAGTCGTCGTCATGCTCTTGGAGTAATTTTTTTAAGCTGGCCACTTCTGGAAAGGTTCACCACTGTTCTAAGTTATCTCCATTTGTGGAGAATGGCTCTCCCTGTGGTTCACTGGAGTTCCAAAGCCTTAGAAATGGTTTTGAAACCTTTCCTAGACTGAAACATGTACATTACTTTGTTTCTTATCTGGTCTTTAATTTTTTTTAGATTGTGACATGATCTGTGGCATTTTGTGATCTGTTAGCGTGCTTCACTTTGTCAGACAGCTTCTATTTATGTGATTTCTTGATTCAGCAGGTCTAGCAGTAATCAGGCCTTGGTGCGGCAAGTGAAATTTAACTCAGCTTTCCAAAAAATAGTGGTTAATCACAGTTCATTCATGATTCAGCATGGGAGGGGGCAATTAATTTTTCACATAGGGCCAGACTGGTTTCAACAGCTTTTTTCCCTTAATACATGAAATAATAATTAAAAAACTGCATCTTGGATTTACTTGGGTTATCTTTGTGTAAAACTAAAATTAGTTTGATGATCTGAATTATTTAAGTGTGAAAAATATGCAAAAAAATAAAAAATCAAGAAGGGATCAAATACTTTTTCACACAACTGTAGTTGTCCCGTGGACAGATTCTTCCACCTGAGCTGTGGATCTCTGCAGCTCCTGCACAGTTACTATGTGCCTCTTTTCTGCTTGTCTGATGGATGCTCTCCTTGCCCAGCCTGTCAATTTAGGTGGAAGCTAGTTATTTAGCTGATAGAAATGTCAAAACTATAAAAAAAAATGAAAAGGGGAACAACAGTGCATCAGTCAGAAAAACTGCTGCTTACAATTTCAAAAAGGGGGGCAGGCAAGGGACAAAAAAACAACCAACATGTAGCAACCAAAAAAAAAGTGGGTATACAGCACTGTATACAACACTAAATGTTATGTAATGTGGTGTAAAACACTGCACTACACAGACACACTTCACTGACACACTACAATATACTACAGTAAAACTGCACTGATGCATACAATATACCGCAGTAAAACTGCACTGATGCACTTCAATATACTGCAGTAAAACTGAACTGACGCACTTCACTATACTGAAGTAAAGCTGCACTGACGAACGTCAATATACTTCAGTAAAACTGCACTGACACACTAAAACAGCCCTTAAAATTTCCACTCGCCTACTCGAATTTTGTGAGTTGAAAATGCAGGCTGACGAGTGAGGGGCTGCCTCGGAGGGGGGGAGCATACAGTCCCGCCTCCTGGCCTGGGCACTTTGATAGACAGAACGCCGGTCCGATGTGTGACGTATATCAAAGTACCCAGGCTAGGAGGCGGGGTTGTATGTGACAGCGAGCGTGGGGAACCCTCAGCAATTTAAATTGTTACAGCGATGTTTCCTGCTCTCTGATGATCTGGCCAGCAATCCTCTTCCCCTCCTCTTTCTTCTCCTGCACAGGTGAAGCTGCATTGTTGAGAACAGGTGTGGCTACATTGATGGGCATAGGTGAGACTGTATTTTTGGGCACAGGTACAGCTGCATTGTTGGGCACAGGTGCGGCTGCATTGTTGGACACAGGTGAGGCTGCATTGCTGGATACAGGTGCGGCTGCATTGATGGGCACAGGTGAGGCTGCACGGATGGGCACTGATAAAGTTGTTGTTAATATTTATTTTTGTAACTTAATTCTGCATAAAACATTTAAGTGTAATTTCATAAGATAATTTATGAGGGAGTGTTTAGGGGTGTAATTAGGGGCAGGGCAACTGGTGGTGAGTAACCCTTAAGGGCTGGCTAGTAGCTCAGGACTTGACATTTTGAGCCCTGCACTACAATATACTGCAGTAAAACTGAACTGACTCACATCAATATTCTGCAGTAAAACTGCACAGATGCACTACAATACACTGCAGTAAAACTGCACTGACACACTACAGTATACTGCACTAAATTCAGCCCTGACACACCACACTGACACACTTCAATATACTGCAGTAAAACTGCCATGACACACTACACTGACACTACAGTAAAACTGCATGGTCACACTACACTGGCACTGCAATATCACTATATTCATACTACACTGACACTCAACACTCGCAATAGAATCACAATAGCACACTATAGCACATTAACTCGCTAGTAGCAATGAACAGAGCCCTGTTCTATCTACACCCCCCCCCCCCCCCCCCCAATATCACACTGTAATTGGTTCCTCTGGGAAGGAAAACAAACAGTATATATGCAGGTAATGCATTATGGTATGTGGCTTTAGAACCACTTTGAGAACTAAATTTACATATTCCTTACCATGTATGCAGTGTATATGAAAACATATGTCAGATGCTTTGTTCACTTTAAATAGCATACAAAGATGCAGTAGTAATTTAAAATATTGTAGACAGCTAACTAGCTGGTAACTGTACATGACTGGATCAATAGAGCAATTGAAACAATTGTGTGGACTATTTTGGACACTATGTAACACGTGCAATGCTTGAGAAAAGTATATGCTAATAGTGCTCAACCCCTTGAGGCCCGCCATCTCTACATAAATATCCTACCATTAAGTTGGGATGCCTGACTTTTACACCTGACTCTGACAACCTATGCTGACAGATGACTCTGATTCTTGGCTCTGCTAACAAACTCTGACAAAACCTACTGAGACTTATCAATCTGACACCTGACCCTGAAGCCTAACTGACTCCTGGCATCCCCCAGAGGAAGGCACGCGATCCCTGTGCCGAAAACGCGTCGGGGGAGGGGTAGGACGGAGCTGTCAGCAACAGAAGCAGATGAGGAACGACATACCGCACGCCATACAAACGCTTGTTTTTATACAAACACACTCTGGAAAGACTGGTGCACTCACGCACCCGCATATTGTGAGTACCCCTCTGGAGGGAAGTTTTAATATATTTTAAATAAATCCCTAACTGTATCACACTATGGAGTTTTTTCTTTCTTTTATGTAAAACTATTTGATGGTTAGGGATCCCCCAGAGGAAGGCACGCGATCCCTGTGCCGAATACGCGTCGGGGAGGGGTAGGACGGAGCTGTCAGCAACAGAAGCAGATGAGGAACGACACACCGCACGCCATACAAATGCTTGTTTTTATACAAACACACTCTGGAAAGACTGGTGCACTCACGCACCCGTATATTGTGAGTACCCCTCCGGAGGGAAGTTTTAATATATTTTAAATAAATCCCTAACTGTATCACACTATGGAGTTTTTTCTTTCTTTTATGTGAAACTATTTGATGGCATCTGAGAGAGTTGGAGTTTATACCAGCATACCCTGTATGAGCCCAGGTGTGGCTCCAATGCGTGTTTAGACACCGTTTAATTACCGTGTCACGCGCTTAGAGGTGAGCGCAAGCTAAAGTGGGGGGTCACAGGAGAGCACTGAAGCATGCTGTATTGTGAACACCATTAATAAGGAGGAGCATGAGGAACACTGTTTTTTGTGGACACTATATACCTGCACTCTACGTCTTGTTATCAATGAACTGAACTTTTTGGATGTGGACACTTGATTTTGCACTTTGATCTTATATTTATAATCACATACATATATTGTTTCCTTTTTTTGCATGTTGCACTTTATGGGATACCTTCATATAAGGATTGTATTCATTCTATATATTACTAGCACTTTTTTGATTTTAATATATTGAATTTTTGTAGCATTATATTACATATGCACCTCCCAGCATATACAGTATCTCACAAAAGTGAGTACACCCCTCACATTTTTGTAAATATTTTATTATATCTTTTCATGTGACAACACTGA
Organism: Lithobates septentrionalis; assembly: GCA_037952835.1. Classification (NCBI taxonomy): domain Eukaryota; kingdom Metazoa; phylum Chordata; class Amphibia; order Anura; family Ranidae; genus Lithobates; species Lithobates septentrionalis. Next base: position 626,766 of record JBBDGP010000731.1, read on the forward strand.
AGAAATGACACTTTGCTACAATGTAAAGTTTTGAGTGTACAGCTTGTATAACAGTGTAAATTTGCTGTCCCCTCAAAATAACTCAACACACAGCCATTAATGTCTAAACCGCTGGCAATAAAAGTGAGTACACCCCTAAGTGAAAATGTCCAAATTGGGCCCAATTAGCCATTTTCCCTCTCTGGGGTCATGTTACTCGTTAGTGTTACAAGGTCTCAGGTGTGAATGGGGAGCAGGTGTGTTAAATTTGGTGTTATCGCTCTCACTCTCTCATACTGGTCACTGGAAGTTCAAGATGGCACCTCATGGCAAAGAACTCTCTGAGGATCTGGAAAAAAAGAATTATTACTCTAAATAAAGATGGCCTAGGATATAAGAAGATTGCCAGGACCCTGAAACTGAGCTGCAGCATGGTGGCCAAGACCATACAGCGGTTTAGCAGGACAGGTTCCACTCAGAACAGACCTCACCATGGTCAACCAAAGAAGTTGAGTGCACGTGCTCAGCGTCATATCCAGAGGTTGTCTTTGGGAAATAGATGCATGAGTGCTGCCAGCATTGCTGCAGAGATTGAAGGTGTGGGGAGTCAGCCTGCCAGTGCTCAGACCATACGCCGCACACTGCATCAAATTGGTCTGCATGGCTGTCATCCCAGAAGCAAGCCTCTTCTAAAGATGGTGCTTGCTGAAGACAAGCAGACTAAGGACATGGATTACTGGAACCATGTCCTGTGGTCTGATGAGACCAAGATAAACTTATTTGGTTCAGATGGTGTCAAGGGTGTGTATCGCCAACCAGGTGAGGAGTACAAAAACAAGTGTGTCTTGCTTACAGTCAAGCATGGTGGTGGGAATGTCATGGTCTGGGGCTGCATGAGTGCTTCCAGAACTGGGGAGCTACAGTTAATTGAGGGAACCATGAATGCCAACATGTACTCTGACATACTGAAGCAGAGCATGATCCCCTCCCTTTGGAGACTCAGCCGCAGGGCAGTATTGTGATAACGACCCCAAACACACCTCCAAGACGACCACTGCCTTGATAAAGAAGCTGAGGGTAAAGGTGATGGACTGGCCAAGCATGTCTCCAGACCTAAACCCTATTGAGCATCTATGGGGCATCCTCAAATGGAAGGTGGAGGAGCGCAAGGTCTCTAACATCCACAGGCGGCCACTCGATACATCCACAAGTCACAGGCGGCCACTCGATACCAGTCATTGGAAGTGCAGGTTATGGAGGTCTGGTTCAAATTCTGGATTACCCAGTATAGGCACCATGGGGGAGGGTAGTGGTTACACTGAAGAATGTCAGAAGGCGTCCTTGGCAACCAACAATGTGCTACCAAGAGTAGGATGGTCGCTGAGGGCGCTTTTAGCAGAGGAGAAGTGATCCAGGGCAAACTCTTTGCTGTACCATTAGAATCTTTCAATTCCATGGCCACCCAATGTTTCCCTTCAGCATGGCAGAACCAGTCAACAATCCTGGTAAGGAGGGTTGCTCTGGGAGACTAACTCCTCCCTGAAGTTTTGGGAGATGGAGAAGTTGGAGCTTGAGGCATGGCTTACGATGGGGCCATAGAAATTCTCAGAGAACTCACCTGTTTAAAAAATCCCAGAGGAAGGTGAATAGGGAGGGCCTGTAGCAGATATAACCATAGGCGTAGCTTCAGGGGTCTCAGGGGTCACAATTGTGACCCCGCCCTTAGCTCCAGGGGGCCCACAGCTCTGCTCCCTGCTGTCATATTACATATAAATGCTTCCACAAAATCACAGAGCTGGAGTCCAGCTCCAATCTGCCTTGTGTCCCCCAGTGCCCCAGCCAAGATCTATAATCCAGTAATCAGCTTCCAGTTGTTTGCGCTCTCTCCCCAGTCCGCACTAGGGATGAGCTTCGAGTTCGAGTCGAACATGAGCTCATCTCTACCCACAGCCAGCACGAGCGGTAATCCATCACCATCCTCTGGTGAGTCTCAGCTAAATGACCATCCGCACTAGGGATGAGCTTCGAGTTTGAGTCAAACTCATGTTCGACTCGAACATCGGCTGTTCGCCAGTTCGCCAAACAGCGAACAATTTGGGGTGTTCGCGGCAAATTTGAAAGCCGCGGAACGCCCTTTAAAAGTCTATGGGAGAAATCAAAAGTGCTAATTTGAAAGGCTTATATGCATGGTATTGTCATAAAAAGCGTTTGGGGACCTGGGTCCTGCCCCAGGGGACATGGATCAATGCAAAATTTTTTTTTTAAAACGGCCGTTTTTTCGGAAGCAGTGATTTTAATAATGCTTGAAGTGAAACAATAAAAGTGTAATATTCCTTCAAATTTTGTACCTGGGGGGTGTCTATAGTATGCCTGTAAAGGGGCGCATGTTTCCCTTGTTTAGAACAGACTGACAGCAAAATGACATTTCAAAGGAAAAAAAGTCATTTAAAACTACTCGTGGCTATTAATGAATTTCCGGTCCAACAATACACATAAAAGGTTATTGATAAAAACGGCATGGGAATTCCCCACAGGGGAATACCAGGTCTGGTATGGATATTAAGGGGAACCCCGGCCAAATTTTATTTTAAAAATGGCGTGGGGTCCCCCTCAAAATCTATACCAGACCCTTCAGGTCTGGTATGGATTTTAAGGGAAACCCTGCGCCAAAATTAAAAAAAAATGTTGTGGGGTCCCTCCAAAAATCCATATCAGACCCTTATCCGAGCACGCAACCTGGCAGGCCACAGGAAAAGAGGGGGACAAGAGAGCGCCCCCCCTCCTGAACCGTACCAGGCCACATGCCCTCAACATGTGGAGGGTGCTTTGGGGTAGCCCCCCAAAACACCTTGTCCCCATGTTGATGGGGACAAGGGCCTCATCCCCACAACCCTTGCCCAGTGGTTGTGGGGGTCTGTGGGCAGGGGGCTTATCGGAATCTGGATGCCCCCTTTAACAAGGGGACCCCCAGATCCCGGCCCCCTCTGTGTGAAATGGTAAGGGGGTACAAAAGTACCCCTACCATTTCACAAAAAAACTGTCAAAAATGTTAAAAATGACAAGAGACAGTTTTTGACAATTCCTTCATTTAAATGCTTCTTCTTTCTTTTATCTTCTATCTTCCTTTGGTTTCTTCCACCATCTTCTTCTTCTTCTGGTTCTTCTGGTTCTTCCTCCAGTGTTCTCATCCAGCATCTTCCTCCGCAGCGTCTTCTTCCCTTCTTCTCCTCAGGCCGCTCTGTATACATGATGGTATGATGGGAGGCTCCCGCTGTGTGACGCTTCTCATTTTCTGATGGTTCTTAAATACGTAACGGGTGACCCCGCCCCCTCTGACGTCACGGGGAATGCCACAGGGAAGTCCCTGTCAAGTCCCCGTGCGTCAGAGGGGGTGGGGTCACCGGGTGGCCCCGCCCTCCATTATTTAAGAACCATCAGAAGACGAGAAGCGTCACATAGCGGGAGCCTCCCATCATGGATGCGGAGCGGCCCGAGAAGAAGAAGGGAAGAAGACGCCGCAGAGGAAGATGCCGGACGAGAACACCGGAGGAAGAACCAGAAGAAGAAGAAGATGGAGGAAGAAACCTAAGGATGATAGAAGAAAGAAGATAGAAGAAAGAAGATGGAAAAAAGAAGCCTTTAAATAAAGGAATTGTCAAAAACTGTCTCTTGTCATTTTTAACATTTTTGACAGTTTTTTTGTGAAATGGTAGGGGTACCCCCTTACCATTTCACACAGGAGGAAGGGCCGTATCTGGGGGTGCCCTTGTTAAAGGGGGCCTCCAGATTCCGATAAGCCCCCCGCCCACAGACCCCCACAACCACCGGGCAAGGGTTGTGGGGATGAGGCCCTTGTCCCCATCAACATAGGGACAAGGTGCTTTGGGGGGCTACCCCAAAGCACCCTCCCAATGTTGAGGTCATGTGGCCTGGTACGGTTCAGGAGAGGGGTGCTCTCTCGTCCCCCCTCTTTTCCTGTGGCCTGCCAGGTTGCGTGCTCGGATAAGGGTCTGGTATGGATTTTTGGGGGGACCCCACGCCATTTTTTAAAACATTTTGGCGTGGGGTTCCCCTTAAAATCCATACCAGATCTGAAGGGTCTGGGATAGATTTTGTGGGGGACCCCCATGTCAATTTTTTTTTAAATTTTGTCCGGGGTTCCCCTTAATATCCATACCAGATCTGAAGGGCCTCATTTCCGTGCGCCAGCTAGACGTGCGGCACTAACGTGTGAACCCCGGACCAGGCATGCATGTCAGCACTCTCATACGAACGAGTGCACATAGGCGTGGGCACGTCCGCACGCCAACGAATCACGGCACAGGGTGCCCTATTTAAAGGATCAGCATACTAGTATCAGTGCTGGATTGTCTCAGCTAGTTCCTGTATCCTTGTTGTTGTTTGATTGAACCTTGATCCTGAAACCTTGGCCTCCCTGACTACTCTTTTGGATTATCCCTGCAACTCTGCTTACTTCTGCTTCCTGTACCGAACCCGGCTTGAACTCCTGACCACGGCTCTGTCTTCCGATCTTGTACCTCTCTGCCAGTCCATTGCCAACCTCCGCTATCCCCTGACTACGAACTTGCCTATCGATTGTGTACCTTCCTGCCAGCACGTTGCCGACTCCTGCTTGTCCCCGACCTTTGCAAGTTAGCCTGTTGGACTTTCCTGAACCAATCCAGGATCGACATCTCACCAGCACCTCTAGGCTCCGGTGTTCCTGATCCTGCCAACAGGCATCTGCGCCCTTCCATTGCCCTAGTAGCCCTGTCTCCAACTCCAGGGGTGTTAGGACCGGAACCGTGCAAGAGGCCACCCTCGTCATTTCAGACTCCACAGTAAGGTACGTGACAGGGACCCGCCACGCCATTTTTTTTTAAATTTTGGTTCGGGGTTCCCCTGTGGGGAATTCCAATGCCGTTTTTTATCAATTAACTTTTATGTGTATTGTCGGACCGACAATTCATTAATAGCCGCGAGTAGTTTTAAATGACTTTTTTCCTTTGAAATTTAATTTTGCTGTCAGACTGTTCTAAACATGGGAAACATGCGCCCCTTTACAGGCATACTATAGACATCCCCCAGGTACAAAATTTAAAGGAATATTACACTTTTATTGTTTCACTTTAAGCATTATTAAAATCACCGCTCCCGCAAAAAACGGCCGATTTTAAAACTTTTTTTTCATTGATCCATGTCCCCTGGGGCAGGACCCAGGTTCCCAAACACTTTTTATGACAATACCACGCATATAAGCCTTTAAAATTAGCACTTTTGATTTCTCCCATAGACTTTTAGAGGGTGTTCCGCGGCTTTCGAATTTGCCGCAAACACCCCAAATTGTTCTCCGTTCGGCGAACTGGCGAACAGCCGATGTTCGAGTCGAACATGAGTTTGACTCGAACTCGAAGCTCATCCCTAGTGCGGATGGTCATTTAGCTCAGACTCACCAGAGGATGGTGATGGATTACCGCTCGTGCTGGCTGTGGGTAGAGATGAGCTGCTCCCGATGCCGGAGCCTTCTTGGATCGCTCGGTCCGAGGCTGGAGGGAAGAAATCTGTGAGTTTCCTCGGTCCCTCTCTCTCCTTGCATTTGTGCATGGTGGTCGCTGTGCGCCCCTCGGTCTCTGCTGTGGGCTATTTGTGCCTCTGTGTGCTCGCTGTGGGCTGCAATATGTTAGCCGCTATGGCGGAACTCCTCACTCACGCTCTGGCCGCCGGCTCCGCCCCTTCATCGGAGGAGACTTAACCAGACCAAGACGCAGTAGAATTTTCCCCATCAGGAACATTAACCGGTTCAATACAGGGCAATTCTACCCCCTTCCTTCCCAGGCCAAATTTTAGTTTTCAGCGCTGTCGCACTTTGAACGTCAATTGCGCGGTCGTGCGACGTTGTACCCAAAAAAAATTGACGTCCTTTTTTCACCACAAATAGAGCTTTCTTTTGGTGGTATTTGATCGCCTCTGCGGTTCTTATTTTTTGCGCTATAAACAAAAGAAGAGCGACAATTTTGAAAAAAAACACAATATTTTTTACTTTTTGCTATAATAAATATCCCAATTTTTTTTTTAAAAAACAAATTTTTTCCTCAGTTTCGGCTGATACGTATTCTTCTACATATTTTTGGTAAAAAAAAATCGCAATAAGCGTATATTGATTGGTTTGCGCAAAAGTTATAGCGTCTACAAAATAGGGGATAGATTTATGGCATTTTTTAAAAAAAAAAAATATTTATTTTTTTAGCGGCGATCGCAATTTTTTTTCGTGACTGCGACATTATGGCGGACACATCGGACACTTTTGACACATTTTTGGGACCGTTCACATTTATACAGCGATCAATGCTATACAATTGCATTGATTACTGTGTAAATGTGACAGGCAGTGAAGGGGTTAACCACTAGGGGGCGGGGAGGGGTTAATATGTTTCCTAGGGAGTGATTACTAACTGAAGGGGGAGGGGACGCTCAAGGGGAGGAGACCGATCAGTGTTCCTCCGTTCTGGGAACACAGATCGCTCTCCTCTGAGCTGACAGGCTGTGGATCTGTGTGTTTACACACACAGATCCACATGCCGGCCCGGTTAACGGGCAATAGCGGGTGCCCGGCGGACATCGCGGCCGCCGGGCACACGCACCGGGTCCCGAGGAATGCGGCGGGCGCGCGCTCGCACTCCCGGCGGCGCGCGCGCGCCCCCTAGGCGGCCGGGAATCCCAGGACGTCATATGACGCCCACCCAGGATGGGAGATCCCATCCCAGGACGTCATATGACTATGGGCGGGTAGGGAAGTGGTTAAAGATATACCAGCTAAAAGGCGTGATTAGTGGGGTCGCTTCCTAAGGGGAGCGGGCAATTCACCTGGTGGTGGAGGTGGTGGTCTTTATCACTGAAGTTTACAGTGAGGAGGCACTTAACGAAGCACAAAGTTTAAAGGAGGATTCCAATTTATTTTTATATTATTATGTGGGACAATTACATCTAATTATTCATTACTTATCACATGTATACATTCAAGTGTCAGTCACAATCCTTATTTTTTGCACCCAAGTCTTGAAGCATCTGTGTGGTACTAAAGGGTAAATAGATTAGTATTTGCATTGTGAGGGACTGTGCTCACAGTCCTCTAACACTGGGCATACAAGTAACATCTTTCCTTCCTCTGAATGCTGAGTGGGAGGGTATACCTTCCTATAGTCATATGATAAGTCCTACTGTTGTAAAAATAAAGAAAGCACTGTGGAATCCAATTACATGATCAGAAAATCAGACTGAAACAGAGAATCCATTGCAATAACATTATATTTCTAAAGGACATTTGTAGTAATGACATATTACTATCACATTTCTTTCAAAGGGTTATCCTTGGTGTGGTGGACTGGTGTTGTTTGAGCAAATGAGTTTCACTGTTTAAACAAAATGTGAATTTCACAGTTTAAACAAAATGTAAAAATTAAAAGAGGGTATGTAAAAATCCAAACAAAACTGGAAAAAGATATACAGTGGTTTCGGTCTGGTATATCATCCAATGTGTGTACATATTTTCCTGAACTTGGTGGAATGATTTATTTGAGTATGCAAACGGGTAGATAATTAAGTAAAATATTTTCTGATTTGTTCCTTCTCTCCAATGGACAAGTCTTTATAAGTCTTTTCACATGAGATTCACAAGCTTTAACCCAAGACTTATGCGCTTGTTGCATTTCGACGCAACGGACTTGCCTACACACAATCACACCAAAGTCCGACTGATTCGAACGTGATGACGTACGACCGGACTAGAATAAGAAAGTTCATAGCCAGTAGCCAATAACTGCTCTTGCGTTGTTGTTCGTCCATCGGACTAGCATACAGACGAACAGATTTTTCGACTGGACTCGAGTCCGATGGAAAGATTTGAAACATGTTCTATATCTTAAGTCCGTCTGATTTTTCGACAGCAAAGGTCCGATGAAGCCCACACACGATCAAATTGTCCGGCGGATTCGTTCCGTCGGACCTTTGCTGTCGAAAAGTCCGGTCGTGTGTACACGGCATTACACATATTTCTAATTGGAGTAACACAAAAAAACAAAAAATTATAGGTGAAAGTTGTGTGAAAACACTTATAAATTGACCCTAGTATAGGACTGCTGCTTTAAACTTACTTACAAAACCTAGATCTGTAATTTTTTTTAATGTAATCTATATCTTAAAGAAAGTTTTTCATACAAAAGAAAAGTGAAGCGACTCACAATGCACATCAAAAGAGAACAAAAACAATAATAGTAATTACATCAAGTTTCAGCCTCCAACCTCAGCAATGAGGCAATGCCAGTCACGATATAATGTCAAAGTGCAATCATGGGTTCTCCAAGTACAGTAACTGTAACAGCAGACTAGGGTACCCTGGAGTGCAAAAGCTTGTACCATAATTATAAGAGAGGAAGTCTGCTGGAAGAGAGCCTACACAAGCAAATGAACCACCATCCAGCGAGGGTCACGTCAGCAGCATAAGATATACAACACCAAAACTATAGGTCCCAAGGTTAAATATAGTGCTGAGGCAAAGTGAACAGAAAAAAACATGGTAATATATTACATGAAAAGGAGGATGCGTATGTAGAGTATACCAGGACTGTAATTGCCCACACCGACCTTTACCTCTGAAGAAAGGGGGGAGGGTATTATCTCACAGGCTGCAACAAAAAAAAGGGAAAAAAAAGGGGAGAAGGAAAAAATACTGGAACAAGAATTAGACAATGGCTTCATAAATTAAATAAGTACTTTCAGGGAGGCCTCTGCTAACTACAAGGCAACATCCACACTAGATGGGTGTTAGGAACCATGAATCAGACTGAGACAGAAGTACAGTTAAATCACACTTGTTTAATAATAATAAAAAGGTAAACAGAGTAAACGTAAACAAAACATAGCCAAAGTTCAGGAACCAGAACAGATAATCAGACAAGCCAAAACATCATGGAGCCAGAGATGAGCGTAGTAGAAGAGCAAGCAGGATCTGGAGCCAGAAGGAATGTCAGCCAAGCAAGTCTTTAACAGGAACACAGGAGAGCGACTCTAGAGATGTGACCAAGATGAAGGCAGAGATCATCTGGACTGGACGGCTTAAGTAGTCAGGACTGATGGGCAGGATATCATCAACAGGTGAGTCACTGTGGAGAGATAGGAGCTGACAATTAGCCGACAGCTGAGCGGCCAGCTTTGAGAAGGAAGGCTGAGCCCAGCCCTGACAATACCCCCTCCTCAATGACCCCTCCCCCTCAGAGGACCACCAGGCTTGAGGGGAAAACGTCTATGGAAATCACGGAGGAGGATAGGGGCATGTACATCCGAGGATGAGACCCAAGAGCGTTTCTCTGGACCGTACCCTTTGCAATGCACCAGGTACTGTATGCGCCTACAGAACCTACAGGAGTCAACAATGGACTGTACTTCAAACTCCTCATGGTTCTCAACCTCTACAGGGTTAGGACGAGGCACCGAGGTGGTAAAGCGGTTGCAGACCAAAGGTTTTAATAAGGAGACATGAAATACATTTGAGACACGCATATTAGAAGGAAAGTCTAATCATTAGCATGTCACAAAGCCTCCTGGACTTGTGCCCAAGTGGAACAAAGACCACGGATTTCTCCTCTAACTCAGGAATACTCTGCAGAACAAATGAGTCAGGCAACATGGAAGGTTGGAAACCATAGTTCGCTATAAATAGGGACAATTGGGAAGCAGAATTCAAGACACTATTGTGAGCAAACTTCGTCCACGGTAAGAGGTCTGACCAGTTGTTATGATAGTCAGAAATATAGCAACGTAGGAATTGCTTCAAGGACTGATTGGTTCATTCTCCAGCCCCATTAGACTGCAGGTGATACAGCACAAAAGGCTTGCTAAAACCGGGACACAAACTGACTACCCCTGTCTGAGACAACCACCTTGGTTAGCCCATGTAAGTGAAAGATATCCCGACCAAAAATGGAAGCCAGATCCTTAGAAGTGGGAAACTTCTTAAGTGGAATACAATGGGACATTTTGGAGAACCGGTCAACCACCATAAGGATAAATGTGTTTCCCTGGGAGTTGGGTAACTCCACAATGAAATCCATAGACAGGTGGATCCAGGGCCTCTCTCCACTGCGTATGGGTTGTGGGAGGCCCACTGGAAGGTGTTGTGGAGTCTTATTCTGAGCACACACAGAACAGGCAGCTACGAAGGCGGTTACATCAGCACGTAGACAAGGCCACCAGAATTGTTGGAAAATATCCCAAAAGAGTTGATTCTTCCCAGGGTGGCCAGCAGCCTTGGGAGAATGGAAATTCTGGAGCACGGCAGTACGGAGACTCTCTGGGACAAAGCAGCAGTCACAAGGTTTCTCAGGAGGAGCATGGACCTGAGCGGCAAGAATTTTGTCACAAAAAGGAGATGTGAGACTGGTGCGAACCATAGCCATAATACGATCAGGAAGAATCACAGGTACTGGAACTGACTCCATCTTGTAAGTGGAGGAAAATTATAGTGACAAAGCGTCAGCCCTTACATTCTTAGTACTGGGTAAGAATAAGATAATGTCATTGAAACTAGACAAGAAAAGAGTCCATAGCACCCTTCTGGGAGAAAAAGGTGTTTAGACTCAGACAAGAATGTGAGATTTTTATGGTCAGTAAGAATGAGAACCGGCACAGTGGTACCTTCAAGGAGATGTCCATTCTTTCAGGGCTAAAATGATCGCTAACAGCTCTCTGTCACCAATCTCATAATTGCAATCCGCAGGTGACAATTTCTTGGAAAAGTAGCCACAAGGATGCATAGCGCTCTCAGAGGTAGGACGTTGAGACAGGATGGCACCAACTTCAGTCTCAGAAGCATCACCCTCAAGGATAAAAGGTAACATAGGATCAGGATGTACCAACACAGGAGCAGAAACAAAGGTAGCCTTGAGACTCTCAAAGGCCTTAATGGACTCCGGAGACCAACTCTGTGGGTTACAGTCCTTTCTGGTCATATCAGTCATGGGTTTGATCAGAGATGAGAAGTTATGAATAAACTTCTGATAATAGTTGGCAAAGCCAAGAAAATGCTGCAGAGGACGTAAACCCATGGGTTGGGGCCACTGTAGGACTGCTAAAAATTTCTCTGGGTCCATCGAAAAAACAGCAGTGGAAATGACATAACCCAGGAATGTAACCTGTTCACGATGGAATTCGCATTTCTCCAATTTACAATAGAGATTGTTCTTTCTTAGTTTCTGAAGCACATGACAGACATCTGTGTGATGGCTCTCAAGGGACTTGGAAAATATGAGGCTATCGTCGAGATAAACCACCACATATAACTGCAACAAATCTCGGAGGACATTGTTAATAAATTCCTGGAAAAGTGCCGGGGCGTTACAAAGGCCAAAAGGCATTATGAGGTACTCATAAAGGCCTGTTCTGGTATTAAAAACAGTTTTCCACTCGTCGCCCTCCTTAATCCTCACGAGATTGTATGCCCCTCTCAAATCAAGCTTTGTGAAAACTGTTGCTCCCGTGAGGCGGTCAAATAACTGCGTAATCAACAGAATCGGATAGGCATTTTAATCGTGAAACGATTGAGACCCCTATAATCAACACAAGGTCTCACTTCACCACTCTTCTTCTTCACAAAGAAGAAACTAGCACCAGCAGGAGATGAAGATTTGCGGATGAAACCTCGAGAAAGTGCGTTTGCAACATACTCCTCCATGGCCTTATCCTCCAAGACCGACAAAGGGTAAACCCGGCCATGAGGGGGTATGGCATCATGTTGAAGGTCAATAGCGCAATAATACGACCGGTGTGGAGGCAAACTACCAGCTTGACCTTTGTCAAAGTCATTGCTAAAATCGATGTACTCCTCCGGGAGGGAGGAGAGTGAAGAGGTGCTCAGGACCTTGGCTACCTTCTGGAAGCATGTCTCATTGCATTGTGGTGACTAGGAGAGAACCTCAGCATGGAGCCAATCAAAAGAGGGGCTGTGCCTCTGTAACCAAGGATAACCAATAACCAGCGGAAACTTAGGTGAGGAAATAACTTGGAGCCTCAATGGTGAGTGGAGAGTCACGCAGCTGCAGTGGAATCGAGTGCTTCGATACAAAGGCAGCATGAATGAACAGGCCTGCAGCCCCAGAGTCATTTAGAGCCTTTATCTCGACAGGCGACTCAGCCCAAGAAAGGGTAACTGAAACCAGGGGCTTATCCTTCTGGATAACTGGGGATGAAACAACACCACCTAAGGTCTGTCTGTGACAGGACCTCAAGGTTCGGGAGTTCCCTGGATGGGTAGGACAAGACTTTAAAAAGTGGCCTGCCTGGCTACAATAAAGGCACAGTCTCTCCCTCTTACTAAGGGTTCTCTCATCCACAGAGAGACGTTTGAAGCCAAAGTGCATTGGTTCATCTTCACTGATTGACTCGGTACCAGGAGGCATGGGAGGTGAGGGAGGCAAAGGTGGAATTGCAAAGTTCGGAGATAAATGTACAGGAGGCTTCCCCAAGAGCTCCTTAAAAGGGAGTCTTTCTCTGAGTCTGGAGTCAATGAGGATGGCAAACGTAATCAACTTCTCCAGCTCAGTGGGTATATCTCGGGCTGCTATCTCATCCTGACACAGGAAGGAGTTGACCAGCTGACCTCATTAGCACACACCCTGCATCATCCACATTTGGTGGATGATGCAGGGTGTGTGCTAATGAGGTCAGCTGGTCAACTGCTTCCTGTGTCATGACCTATATTCTGTGAGGATGTAAGACAGAAGCAATCGAAGAATCATGGATGGAGGACAGTAAAGGTGAGCCACTTAAAGAGATTACCGAGAAATACTTAAAAGCAGGATTCTTTTTCACACCACAAGGAGAGACCAGGTTCAATGCATTGCTGTTTCATGAAAGGTTGTGTTCATCGGAATAGCAGTTTATCCAGGTGTTCCAGGAGATATTAAAGCTATTTTTTGGCTCATTTGTGGTAAGTGCATTACCAACGGGGATCACTTCTGAGCACAAGGTTTCTTTTACTGTGATGGTGTTTATGTTTTGAGGCTTCTCTGCGATTCTGAGAAGTCACAGAGCACCACATTTACCCTGTGGACTTCTGTTGGGACTTTGTCACATAAGAATTTAAATTTATGTGCAGTCTACATCTAATTGCACTAATACACTTAGATATTTGTTATTTAGCGCTGTTAATGTTGCAATCATTTTATTTTATTTTTATTGCTGCATCTTTATCAATTATATCTCAACCTGGTTGAGAAACCCTCTGCATTGGACTGAATCGCCCCCAAATGTCTGGGGAAGTGGAGCGAAACCAAACATACCTCTTATAGGGGTAATACTCGAGGCAGGTGCCTGCACAGAGACTGGAGCAGCAGCAGGGACGGCCTGCAACACAGGTTGTACCGGAGCAGCCACAGTGGGAGATTCCAGGTGAGCCGTGCGACTCAGGAGCATTTGTAAAGCCATGCAAACTGATCCATGCGGTGATCCTGCTTATCCAATCTGGAAAAAATATTACATTGGAGCAGAAGGAATGTCAGCCAAGCAAGTCTTTAACAGGAACACAGGAGAGTGTCTCTAGAGATGTGACCAAGCCTAAGGCAGAGATCATCTAAACTGGATGGCTTAGGTAGGCAGGACTGACAAGCGGGATATCATTAATAGGTGAGTCACTGTGGAGAGATTGGAGCTGGCAATTAGCCGACAGCTGAGTGGCCATCTTTGAGAAGGAAGGGCTGAGCCCAGCCCTGATAACGGGACCTGATCAGGGTCAGACATGTGATCTCACCAAGCCCCTAGATACTCTCGTCTGCCAATACACATTGCCACCCACTCCTCTGCTTCTATGTTCTCAATCACTTTCTTAATCCATTTCTTTCTCTTAGGAGCATGAGCCCATTTCCAGCAGATAGGAATTAATCACTTACCTGTATTTAAGAGGTGTGGCAGGGCACATCGCTTTTAATGAGTATGCAGAAGGGTGGGGACATGGAGCAGAAAGTGGACCGGAGACAACAAAATATCAACATCAAAATCATCTTTTATCTGAGCCTTAATATCAGTCCAAAAAGGACGAAATGCAGGACACTCCCATCACAGGTGTAAGAGCGTGCCACAGACCTCTAGCTGTTTCATACTGTAATGCTAAGGACCATTTATCCTTTAACTCTTGTCACTTTGGAGCCTGTCAGTCTATAACCATGGTATTTATATTTTTTATCAGTACACAGTCCTAAGCAGAATATAAATTATTTATAGATATTTAGCAATTTCAGCTTTCCTGTTTACAATTACACCAGCATCAGTCTGTTTATTTGATAGTGGGTATGCTCAAATTCAGCTACCAACCCATGGCAGGTGCAATTTTTTTATAGCTTCTGTACAAATAAAAACAATTAACATATAAAAAAAAGAAGAAAAATAGCAATTCCGCACAAAAAAAATACCATTCTAGAGCATATGACAAGAAGGATATACCTCCTTCCTCTTTATATTAAAGCGGTTGTATACCCGCTGAAATTTTTTTTTTTTTTTTACCCCTGTAAAGCAAAAGGCATAATGAGCTAGTATGCACCGCATACTAGCTCATTATGAAATATGTACCTTAGAACGAGGCGTCGGTATCTTACCTGGTCCATGCCGAGGTAGCTGACATGTTGCCTTGGCGTGTCTTCCGGGTATCGCGGTTCCAGCGCTGTGAGTGGCTGGAGCCACGATGTCATCACTCCCACGCATGCACGCAGGGGATTTCTTTCCCAGCAAGGTCCGGCAGTTGCCGGGCCTTCACCCGAGAATCCCCTTTGCGCATGCACCGCTTCAGTCAGCAGCTCATAGCAAGGGGAATATCTCCTAAACCGTACAGGTTTAGGAGATATTTTTTTTACCTACAGGTAAGCCTTATTATAGGCTTACCTGTAGGTAGGGATGAGCCGAACACCCCCCGGTTCGGTTTGCACCAGAACCTGCGAACGGACCGAAAGTTCGCACGAATGTTAGAACCCCATTGACGTCTATGGGACTCGAACGTTCGTAATCAAAAGTGCTCATTTTAAAGGCTAATTTGCATGGTATTGTCCTAAAAAGGGTTTGGGGACCCGGGTCCTACCCCAGAGGACATGTATCAATGCAAAAAAAACTTTTAAAAACGGCCGTTTTTTCGAGAGCAGTGATTTTAATGATGCTTAAAGTAAAAAAAAAAAAAAGTGAAATATTCCTTTAACCACTTCAATACCAGGCACTTAGACACCTTCCCGCCCAGCCCAATTTTCACCTTTCAGCGCTGTTGCAATTTGAATGACAATTGCGCGATCATGCTACACTGTACCCAAACAAATTTTTTATCATTTTGTTCCCACAAATAGAGCTTTCTTTTGGTGGTATTTGATCACCTCTGCGGTTTTTATTTTTTGCGCAACAAATAAAAAAAGAAAAATTTAAAAAAAAAACACGTTTTTCTTTGTTTCTGTTAATTTTTTTTGTAAATAAGTACGCTTTCTCCTTCAATAATGGCACTGATACGGTGGCACTGATGGGCACTGATACGGTGGCACTGATGGGCACCGATGAGGTGGCACCAATGAGGTGGCACTGATGAGGTGGCACTAACGGGCACCGATGA
The DNA here is from genome assembly GCA_037952835.1 of Lithobates septentrionalis. Classification (NCBI taxonomy): domain Eukaryota; kingdom Metazoa; phylum Chordata; class Amphibia; order Anura; family Ranidae; genus Lithobates; species Lithobates septentrionalis. Next base: position 642,373 of record JBBDGP010000731.1, read on the forward strand.
TGGGCACTGATAGGTGGCACTGATGGGCACTGATAGGTGGCACTGGTATGCGGCACTGATGGGCACTCATAGGTGGCACCGATGGGCACACATAAGCGGCACTGATGGGCACTCGTAGGTGGCATTGATTGGTATATATGGGTGGCACTGATGGGTACTTATGTGTGGCACTGATGTGTGGCACTGATGGGCACTGATAGGTGGGCACTGATGGGCACAGATGGGCACTGACAGGTGGCACCGATGGGCAATGACAGGTGGCACAGATGGGCAATGACAGGTGGCACTGATAAAGCATTGCTGGGCAGATCTGGGCATTGCTGGGCAGATCATTGACATAATAGTGCCAATCAGTGCCCATTTGTGGGCACTGATTGGCACAGAATGGGCACATGTGGATGGCCATGGGGTACATACCTGGCCATCCACGTTGCCCCTTCCCTGGTGGTCCTAGTGGCATCCCTGGTGGTCCAGTGTGGTGATCTGAGGGGGGCCTGCCAGGAGAGCCGCCAATCGGCTCTCCTCTACTCGCGTCTGTCAGACGCGAGTGAGGAAGAGCCGATCAACGGCTCTTCCCATTGACAGCGTGATCAGCCGTGATTGGACACGGCTGATCACGTGGTAAAGAGCCTCCGCCGGAGGCTCTTTACCAAGATCGGTGGAGCGGTGTGTCAGGCTGACACACCGCTCCACCGATCGCCGCGATGCGCGCCCCCGGGGGCGCGCTGCGGCATGTTATCCTGCTGGACGTCATATGACGCCCAGTCAGGATAACAGAACCACTTCCCGGACGTCAATCCGCTATAGGGCGGGCGGGAAGTGGTTAAATATCGTACCTGGGGGGTGTCTATAGTATGCCTGTAAAGTGGCGTGGGTTTCCCGTGTTTAGAACAGTCCCTGCACCAAATGTCATTTTTAAATGGATATTAAGGGGAACCCCACACCCAAATTAAAATAAGGAAAGGTGTGGGGCCACCAGGCCCTATATACTCTGAACAGCAGTATACAGGCAGTGCAAACAAGACAGGGACTGTAGGTTTGTTGTTAAGTAGAATCTGTTTGTCATTTTGAACGGGTACATTTTTAACGTGTTTAGCTCCAGCCAAAAAATCTTTTTTAAGCTTTTTGGAAAACATAGGGAAGGGTTATCACCCCTGTGACATTTGTTTTGCTGTCTTTCCTCCTCTTTAGAAGATTTCACCTCACTTTTTGTCCCAATGACAAATGCTTTTTGAGAATTTGGGGTTTTTTGTGGAACAAGGAGTGGAAAGCATCAGTGGAAAGGAGAAATGTTTTTCCCATATTAACTCTTACAGGAGAGAATTTCCCTTCCTAGGGGTAGATTTCATCTCACTTCCTGTTGTCTCCTTCCGTTTGCAAGTAGGAGTCGTTTGGAAGTTAGATGTTTGAAAGTAGGGGCCTGCTCTATATACTCAGCAGAAATTTGGGCCTTAGGTGTTGTTGTGGCCACAACAACGTAAGCCCTCACAGGGCCCTGCTGTGAAATATTAGATCAAGAATTGTAATTACATGCCCCTGTTGAACAGGGGCAGAAAAACTGGGCCTTTGGTGGTGGTGGTGGTGGTGCTGGTGCCACAACACTTTAAGTCCTCACTCGTTCTTGGTGGGTGCAGAAATGGGCCCTGCTGTGAAATATTAGATCAAGAGTTGTAATTACATGCCCCTGTTGAACAGGGGCAGAAAAATTGGGCCTTTGGTGGTGGTGGTGGTGGTGCTGGTGCCACAACACTGAAACCCCTCACAGACACTCTAGTTGGAATGCAGGAACGAGCCCTGCTGCAAAGTATTGCATCAAAAATTGTAATTACACGCCCCTGTTAAACAGGGGCAGAAAAATTGGGCCTTAGGCACTGGTGCTGGTGCCACAACACTGCAACCCCTCACAGACACTCTAGTTGGAACGCAGGAACGAGCCCTGCTGCAAAGTATTGCATCAAAAATTGTAATTACACACCCCTGTTAAGCAGGGGCTGAAAAATTGTGCCTTAGGCACTGGTGGTGGCGCCCCGAACCAAAAATGTTCTTACAAGCTATCAGCGTGATGATTGAGGAGAAAGAGGATAATTACTCAGGGATAGTCACTCAGCATCAGCATAGGCAGTCTTTGAAGAGATCTGAGATTTCAAAAAAAATTATTCGGTTACATCAGCATCAGGTGCTTGGTAGCTGGTGGTGATCCAAGACTGATTCATTTTTATGAAGGTCAGTCGATCGACCGAGTCGGTGGACAGACGCATCCTGTGATCGGTTACCAAGCCTCCAGCAGCACTGAATGTGCGTTCCGAAAGAACGCTGGATGCAGGACAGGCCAGTAGCTCAATTGCATACTGTGCAAGCTCTGGCCAGTGATCCATCCTCAAGACCCAGTAACCCAGAGGATTTTCGGTGGGAAAGGTGTCCAAGTCTGATCTTTCCCCTAGGTATTCCTGCACCATGTAAAACAGACGCTGGCGATGGTTGTTGGAACCGATCATACCTTGGGGCTGCGGACCAAAAAATTGTCTGAACGCATCGGTCAGACGGCCACCTTCTCCACCGCTCCTTCTTTGACTGACCGAAGCCTCAGCAACACGTTGTCCAGAAACAGGAGTTTGTAACCTCCCAGTCTCTGGGAACGCGTTGCACAGACCTTTCTGCAAGGCCTCCCGAAGATGTTTCATCCTCTGCTCCCTCTGCGATGGCAAGATAAGGTCTGCAACCTTACCCTTGTAACGTGGATCAAGGAGGGTTGCCAGCCAGTATTGGTCCTTCTCCTTGATACCACGAATACGAGGATCCTTACGCAGGCTTTGCAGGATCAGGGAGGCCATGCAGCGTAGGTTTGCTGAGGCATTCGGTCTGGAGTCCTCTGGGTCACTAAGGACGACATGGTCTGCAGCCACCTCCTCCCAGCCACGTACAAGTCCATGTGTTTCTTGGGACTGATCCCTTAAAGACTGCTGCTGATGCTGAGTGCCAGGTTCCACCTCCATACTGACACAATCTTCCTCCTCCTCCTCCTTCTCGTCCTCTTCCTGTGTGATCGGCGAGCACGCAGGAACACTGTCTGGATAAAGGGGGCCTTGAGAGCTAAGGAAGTCCTCCTCTTCCTTGCCTCTGTTCTGCCTCAAGTGCCCTGTCCATTATGCAGCGTGTGCTCCAACAGGTGGACAAGGGGGACAGTGTCACTGATGCATGCACTGTCACTGCTCACCATCCTCGTGGCCTCCTCAAATGGTGACAGGACAGTGCAGTACAGTACAGGACAGTGCATGCATCCCTGATCATGGCCCACTGGCGTGGGGAAAAAAAACCAAGCTCCCCTGACCCTGTCCTGGTGCCATAGTCGCACAGGTACTCATTGATGGCCCTCTGCTGCGTGTGCAGCCGCTGCAGCATGGCCAACGTTGAGTCCCACCTGGTGGGCATGTCACAGATATGGCGGTTCTTGGGCAGGTTAAACTCCTTTTGGAGGTCCGTCAGCCGAGCACTGGCATTATATGACCGGCGGAAATGCACACAGACTTTCCTGGCCTGCCTCAGGACATCCTGTAAGCCCGGGTACCTGCCCAAGAACCACTGCACCACCAAGTTAAGGACGTGAGCCAAACAGGGCACATGGGTCATTTGTCCCTGTCGGAGGGCAGAGAGGAGCTTGGTGCCATTGTCGCAAACCACCATTCCTGCCTTAAGTTGGCATGGCGTCAACCACCTCTGAACCTGCCCCTGCAGAGCTGACAGAACCTCTGCCCCAGTGTGGCTCCTGTCCCCCAAGCACACCAGCTCAAGCACCGCATGGCATCTTTTGGCCTGCGTACTTGCGTAGCCCCTTGAACGACTACGGAGCACCGCTGATTCCGAGGACAAAGCACAGGAAGAGGCCATGGAGGAAGAAGAAGAGGAGGGGGTGGAGGAGAGAGGTGTGTCACAATTAGGGATGAGCCGAACACCCCCCTGTTCGGTTCGCACCAGAACATGCGAACAGGAAAAAAGTTCGCTCGAACACGCGAACACCGTTAAAGTCTATGGGACACGAACATTAATATTTAAAAGTGCTAAGTTTAAAGGTTTATATGCAAGTTATTGTCATAAAAAGTGTTTGGGGACCTGGGTCCTGCCCCAGGGGACAAGGATCAATGCAAAAAAAGTTATAAAAACGGCCGTTTTTTCAGGAGCAGTGGTTTTAATAATGCTTAAAGTCAAACAATAAATGTGTAATATCCCTTTAAATTTCGTAGCTGGGGGGTGTCTATAGTATGCCTGTAAAGGGGCGCATGTTTCCTGTGTTTAGAACAGTCTGACAGCAAAATGACATTTCGAAGGAAAAAAAGCCATTTAAAACTACCCGCGGCTATTGCATTGCCGACAATACACATAGAAGTTCATTGATAAAAACGGCATGGGAATTCCCCACAGGGCAACCCCGAACCAAAATTTAAAAAAAAAAAAATGACGTGGGAGACCCCCTAAATTCCATACCAGGCCCTTCAGGTCTGGTATGGATATTAAGGGGAACCCCGGCCAAAATTAAAAAAAAAAAGACGTGGGGTTCCCCCTAAATTCCATACCAGACCCTTCAGGTCTGGTATGGATTTTAAGGGGAACCCCGCGCCAAAAAAAAAACGGCGTGGGGTCCCCCCAAAAATCCATACCAGACCCTTATCTGAGCACACAACCTGGCAGGCCGCAGGAAAAGAGGGGGGGACGAGAGTGCGCCCCCCCCTCCTGAACCGTACTAGGCCACATGCCCTCAACATTGGGAGGGTGCTTTGGGGTAGCCCCCCAAAACACCTTGTCCCCATGTTGAGGAGGACAAGGGCCTCATCCCCACAAAGCTGGCCGGTGGTTGTGGGGGTCTGCGGGCGGGGGGCTTATCGGAATCTGGAAGCCCCCTTTAACAAGGGGACCCCCAGATCCCGGCCCCCCCCTGTGTGAAATGGTAAGGGGCTACTTACCCCTACCATTTCACTAAAAAACTGTCAAAAATGTTAAAAATGACAAGAGATAGTTTTTGACAATTCCTTTATTTAAATTCTTCTTCTTTCTTCCTTCATCTTCTTCTGGTTCTTCTGGCTCTTCTGGTTCTTCCTCTGGCGTTCTCGTCCAGCATCTCCTCCGCGGCGTCTTCTATCTTCTTCTCCTCGGGCCGCTCCGCACCCATGGCATGAGGGGAGGCTCCCGCTCTTCTCTTCATCTTCTTCTTCATCCTCTTCTCTTCTTTCTTCTTCTCTTCTTCATTTTCTTCTCTGGGCCGCTCCTCACCCATGCTGGCATGGAGGGAGGCTCCCGCTGTGTGACGGCGTCTCTTCGTCTGACGGCTCTTAAATAACGGGGGGCGGGGCCAGCCGGTGACCCCGCCCCCCTCTAACGCACAGTGACTTGACAGGGATTTCCCTGTGACATCACGGGGAATGCCACAGGGAAGTCCCATCATGTCCTGTGCGTCAGAGGGGGCGGGGTCACCGGGTGGCCCCGCCCCCCGTTATTTAAGAACCGTCAGATGAGGAGACGCCGTCACACAGCAGGAGCCTCCTTCCATGCCAGCATGGGTGAGGAGCGGCCCGGAGAAGAAAATGAAGAAGAGAAGAAGAAAGAAGAGAAGAGGATGAAGAATAAGATGAAGAGAAGAGCGGGAGCCTCCCCTCATGCCATGGGTGCGGAGCGACCAGAGGAGAAGAAGATAGAAGACGCCGCGGAGGAGATGCTGGACGAGAACGCCGGAGGAAGAACCAGAAGAGCCAGAAGAACCAGAAGAAGATGAAGGAAGAAAGAAGAAGCATTTAAATAAAGGAATTGTCAAAAACTGTCTCTTGTCATTTTTAACATTTTTGACAGTATTTTAGTGAAATGGTAGGGGTAAGTACCCCCTTACCATTTCACACAGGGGGGGGCCGGGATCTGGGGGTCCCCTTGTTAAAGGGGGCTTCCAGATTCCGATAAGCCCCCCGCCCGCAGACCCCCACAACCACCGGCCAGGGTTGTGGGGATGAGGCCATTGTCCTCATCAACATGGGGACAAGGTGTTTTGGGGGGCTACCCCAAAGCACCCTCCCAATGTTGAGGGCATGTGGCCTGGTACGGTTCAGGAGGGGGGGGGGCGCACTCTCATCCCCCCCTCTTTTCCTTCGGCCTGCCAGGTTGCGTGCTCGGATAAGGGTCTGGCATGGATTTTTGGGATGACCCCACGCCGTTTTTTTTTTTTTTTTTGGCGTGGGGTTCCCCTTAAAATCCATACCAGACCTGAAGGGTCTGGTATGGAATATAGGGGGAACCCCACGTCATTTTTTTTTAAATTTTGGCTGGGGTTCCCCTTAATATCCATACCAGACCTGAAGGGCCTGGTATGGAATTTAGGGGGTCTCCCACGTCATTTTTTTTTTTTTTAATTTTGGTTCGGGGTTGCCCTGTGGGGAATTCCCATGCCGTTTTTATCAATGAACTTCTATGTGTATTGTCGGCAATGCAATAGCCGCGGGTAGTTTTAAATGGCTTTTTTTTCTTCGAAATGTCATTTTGCTGTCAGACTGTTTTAAACACAGGAAACATGCGCCCCTTTACAGGAATACTATAGACACCCCCCAGGTACGAAATTTAAAGGGATATTACACTTTTATTGTTTGACTTTAAGCATTATTAAAATCACTGCTCCTGAAAAAACTGACGTTTTTAAAACTTTTTTTTGCATTAATCCATGTCCCCTGGGGCAGGACCCAGGTCCCCAAACACTTTTTATGACAATAACTTGCATATAAGCCTTTAAAATTAGCACTTTTGATTTCTCCCATAGACTTTTAAAGGGTGTTCTGCGGCCTTTTGAATTTGCCGCGAACATCCCAAATTGTTCGCTGTTCGGCGAACTTGCGAACAGCCAATGTTCAAGTCGAACATGAGTTCGACTCGAACTCGAAGCTCATCCCTAGTCACAATCATTAGCATTTTGGAGGCGTGGTGGCGGAACAACCTCCAACACTACTGCACCTTGTCCTGCATCCTTCCCAGCTGCCAGCAGAGTCACCCAATGCGCCGTGAAACTTAGGTAACGTCCCTGTCCATGCCTGCTGGACCATGAGTCAGCGGTAATATGCACCTTACCACTGACCGCCCTGTCCAGCGAGGCATGGACATTGCCTTCCACATGCCGGTAGAGAGCCGGAATGGCCTTCCATGAGAAAAAGTGGCGTTTGGGTACCTGCCACTGAGGAACCGCACATTCCACAAACTCACGGAAGGGGGCAGAGTCTACCAACTGAAAAGGCAGCAGTTGAAGTGCTAGCAATTTTGCCAAGCTAGCATTCAACCGCTGGGCATGTGGATGGCTGGGAGCAAACTTCTTTCGGCGGTGCAGCAGCTGGGGCAGGGAAATTTGCCTGGTACAATCTGACGTCGGTGTACCAAAAGCAGATTGCCCACAAGTACTTGGCTGTGACACACCTAATTCTACACCTTCATTCCTCTCAGTGCAGGTCTCAGAGAGGACTGAAGGTCTAGTGGGGTTGGAAATCTCAGCTGATGAGGAGCAAGGAGAGGTCCTCTTTGTTCTTTGGTGTGGGTCTTTTAGATACGCTTGCCAACGAACTGCATGGCAGGTCAACATATGTCTGGTCAAGCATGTGGTACCCAAGCGGGAGATGTTTTGGCCACGCGAGATATGCTTGAGACATATGTTGCAAATAGCAGCGGTGCGATCTGATGCACTCATCTCAAAAAAGGCCCACACCAAAGAACTTTTTGAATAACGCGCAGAGACTGCAGCGCCCTGCACATGTGGAGCTTTGGGGTGTGATGCAGTCAATGTGCTGCCCATAGGCTGGCCCCTTAGAGGGCATCCTGCCTTGTTGGTGATGTGCCGCCTCCTCCCCCTCCTCCTCCTCCTCCTCGCTCCTATCAGGCACCCACGTTGAGTCAGTGACCTCATCATCCCCTCCCTCCTCATCACTGGAGCAAACCTGGCAGTATGCTGCAGCAGGAGGAGCATGACTGCCAGATTGCTGTCCTTCTTGGGCACCCCCTCTGTCCTGCTCATGTTACTGCCTTCATCGAGCTCAGTATCATCATCAGAGCCTTCCAAACGCTGGGCATCCTCCTGGAGCATGTGCCCAACACTGTGGTCAAACAGCTCGAGGGACTCCTCAGGAGGACATGGTGGGGCTAGGGAAGGAGTCACTGATGACATTGAGCCGAGGGAAGAGGCCGCTGCTTTGCCATACAAAGTACCCTGGGCATGGGTGAGAGAGGATGAGGAGGATGAGGACGGCTTGGTCATCCACTCGACCAAGTCTTCCGCATGTTGCGGCTCAACACGGCCAGCTGCCTAAAAAAAGGCCAAGCGTGTCCCACGGCCACATGCTGATGAGGATGCACTGTCTCCACGACCAGCACTAGACACAGAGCCTGCTTGCCCTCTCTTATTGGCTTGTGACTGTCTGCCTCTCCTTCTTGGCCTTCCAGACATACTAATGGCCTGTAGCTGCACTAAGCTGGGATATATATATATATATATATATATATATATATATATATATATATATATATGTGTGTGTACTGATACTGCAGCTAGCAAAATCAACTGCCTGCCTGTAGTATGAGAACACCACCAACCTTCTACGGGTAGCTTTAGCTGAACACTGTGCAGAGCTCGCAAAAAACTAACGTGTAGCTTTTTTAGCTGCCTGCGGTAGTGATAGGATCAGGAAAACACCACCAACCTTCTACAGGTAGCTTTAGGTGAACACTGTGCAGAGCTCGCAAAAAAATAACTTGTAGGTTTAGCTGAACACTGTGAGGTGGACGCACCACACTAACTTGTAGTTTTAGCTGAACACTGTGAGCAGGACGCACTGCACTAACTGTAAATAGTCTAGCTGCCTGACTGTGGTACTAATAGGATCAAAATAACACCACCAGTTTTATTCAGGTAGCTGTAAATACTGTAACAAGACAAGCCTGCCTGTCAGTAAGAAGATAACAGGAACGGATCTAGCTGAACACTGTGAGCAGGACGCACTGCACTAACTTATAGTTTTAGCTAAACACTGTGAGCAGGACGCACTGCACTAACTTGTAGCTTGAGATGAACACTGTGCAGAGGTCTCACTACACCAACTTGTAGTTTTAGCTGAACACTGTGAGCAGGATGCACAGCACTAACTTGTAGTTTTAGCTGAACACTGTGAGCAAAACGCACTGCACTAACTTGTAGCTTGAGATGAACACTGTGCAGAGGTCTCACTACACCAATTTGTAGGTTTAGCTGAACATTGTGAGCAGGACGCACAGCACTAACTTGTAGTTTTAGCTGAACACTGTCAGCAGGACGCACTGCACTAACTGTAAATAGTCTAGCTACCTGACTGTGGTACTAATAGGATCAAAATAACACCAGCAATTTTATTCAGGTAGCTGTAAATACTGTAACAAGACAAGCCTGCCTGTCAGTAAGAAGATAACAGGAACGGATCTAGCTGAACACTGTGAGCAGGACGCACTGCACTAACTTGTAGCTTTAGATGAACACTGTGCAGAGGTCTCACTACACCAACTTGTAGGTTTAGCTGAACACTGTGAGCAGGACGCACAGCACTAACTTGTAGTTTTAGCTGAACACTGTGAGCAGGACGCACAGCACTAACTTATAGTTTTAGCTAAACACTGTGAGCAGGACGCACTGCACTAACTTGTAGCTTGAGATGAACACTGTGCAGAGGTCTCACTACACCAACTTGTAGTTTTAGCTGAACACTGTGAGCAGGACGCACAGCACTAACTTGTAGTTTTAGCTGAACACTGTGAGCAAAATGCACTGCACAAACTTGTAGCTTGAGATGAACACTGTGCAGAGGTCTCACTACACCAACTTGTAGGTTTAGCTGAACACTGTGAGCAGGACGCACAGCACTAACTTGTAGTTTTAGCTGAACACTGTGAGCAGGACGCACAGCACTAACTTATAGTTTTAGCTAAACACTGTGAGCAGGACGCACTGCACTAACTTGTAGCTTGAGATGAACACTGTGCAGAGGTCTCACTACACCAACTTGTAGTTTTAGCTGAACACTGTGAGCAGGACGCACAGCACTAACTTGTAGTTTTAGCTGAACACTGTGAGCAAAACGCACTGCACTAACTTGTAGCTTGAGATGAACACTGTGCAGAGGTCTCACTACACCAACTTGTAGGTTTAGCTGAACACTGTGAGCAGGACGCACAGCACTAACTTGTAGTTTTAGCTGAACACTGTGAGCAGGGCGCACAGCACTAACTTATAGTTTTAGCTAAACACTGTGAGCAGGATGCACTGCACTAACTTGTAGCTTGAGATGAACACTGTGCAGAGGTCTCACTACACCAACTTGTAGTTTTAGCTGAACACTGTGAGCAGGATGCACAGCACTAACTTGTAGTTTTAGCTGAACACTGTGAGCAAAACGCACTGTACTAACTTGTAGCTTGAGATGAACACTGTGCAGAGGTCTCACTACACCAACTTGTAGGTTTAGCTGAACACTGTGAGCAGGACGCACAGCACTAACTTGTAGTTTTAGCTGAACACTGTGAGCAGGATGCACTGCACTAACTTGTAGCTTTAGATGAACACTGTGCAGAGGTCCCACTACACCAACTTGTAGGTTTAGCTGAACACTGTGAGCAGGACGCACAGCACTAAGTTGTAGTTTTAGCTGAACACTGTGAGCAGGACGCACTGCACTAACTTGTAGCTTTAGATGAACACTGTGCAGAGGTCTCACTACACCAACTTGTAGGTTTAGCTGAACACTGTGAGCAGGACGCACAGCACTAACTTGTAGTTTTAGCTGAACACTGTCAGCAGGACGCACTGCACTAACTGTAAATAGTCTAGCTGCCTGACTGTGGTACTAATAGGATCAAAAGAACACCAGTAATTTTCTTCAGGTAGCTGTATATACTGTAACAAGACAAGCCTGCCTGTCAGTAAGATAACAGGAATGGATCTAGCTGAACACTGTGAGCAGGACGCACTGCACTAACTGTAAATAGTCTAGCTGCCTGACTGTGGTACTAATAGGATCAAAAGAACACCAGTAATTTTCTTCAGGTAGCTGTATATACTGTAACAAGACAAGCCTGCCTGTCAGTAGGAAGATAACAGGAACGGATCTAGCTGAACACTGTGAGCAGGACACACTGCACTAACTGTAAATAGTCTAGCTGCCTGACTGTGGTACTAATAGTATCAAAAGAACACCAGCAATTTTCTTCAGGTAGCTGTAAATACTGTAACAAGACAAGCCTGCCTGTCAGTAGGAAGATAACAGGAACGGATCTAGCTAAACTGAATACAGTGTATATATATATATGCAACACCTGGGATGCATATATATACACAATACACTGTAAGTGCAGCTAAACTGACTGACTGTTCTGCCTAATCTATCTAACTCAAATCAAATGTCACTGTCTGTCTCTCTCTCTCTCTGAATGAACGCCGGAACACACACTACACAGGGCCGCCGTGCACGCGGCCTTATATAGTGTGGGGCGTGTACTAAATCCCCTGAGCCATAATTGGCCAAAGCCTCCTTGGCTTTGGCCAATTACGGCTCTCTGTTCAGACGGCGCTGTGATTGGCCAAGCATGCGGGTCATAGTGCATGCTTGGTCAATCATCAGCCAGCAATGCACTGCGATGCCGCAGTGAATTATGGGCCGTGACGCGCCACACGAATTTGGTGCGAACGGCCCATATCGTTCGCAATTCGGCGAACGACCCAACAGCCGATGTTCGAGTCGAACATGGGTTCGACTCGAACACGAAGCTCATCCCTACCTGTAGGTAAAAGTAAAAAAAAAGACTATTCAACCGCTTTAATAATAGTCCTTTGAAATTTGACTTTGTGGCAAAGACTTTGACAGTAGTGGGAAAGAAGTCCCAAAACTGAGTAATAGTAAAGTTGTTAAATTTTGTCTTGCAAACTGGCAAAAAGTTTACTGGTTTCTTTATTAAAAAAATAAATAAATAAAAAACTCTTTTTTCTATTACATTTAGTTACTTCTGTGCTCCCTGTCTTTAAAATAAGGCATTTTAAAGAAATGTATTTTAAATTATTGTTCCTTCAAGTTTAAACATTGTTTTGACTGATGACAGGTCTTGGTGAAAGAGAAAGTATGCAAAAGACTGCTTTCAATATTCTAAAATATTTTTAAATGATATTTATAATTGGAGGAAATGTTTTATTTGAACTTATTATTTATTTAGTTATTCATTTTAGTTTCACTTACGACATGGCCCTTAGAAGATCAAAAATTAATGAATCAGAAAAGATCTTCAAAAGTACACTTGTATCTATACACTGTAAGTGCAAAGATTAGAATTAGTTAGCTTAGGAAAGAGGTGATGATTTGCTAGCATCAGCTATTTTCCCTGCACACTAATGGATATTTTTTTGCAAAGTGAATTTTTACTTTGCTTCACCCCACTCACTAAGATAAGTGAAAATGTACTTTGTAAAGTGAATAAATTCACCATGAGAGTGAACACGCTCTATTTCTTTAGTAATTCAACCTAAGTGCATCTAATCCTATGAGAAGTTTTTCAACTGAATTGAAAATGTTTAAAATAATACAAGGGTATGTTTATAACTGCTATGATGTTTATGTTTTTCAATACCTTGAATTTTAAAAATTAGCAATATTAAGTCCTGCTTCACATGTAACCAAAACTTTTTGGGAACTACTACTTTATACTGTACACACTACTTGACTGCTTCAAGTACATTATGTATTCTTAAAACAAGTATTTAAATGTCATTGCTCTTAGCATATGACTGTCAAAACCAATCAAAAAGAGTTACACATTACCTAATGCTGTATTCCAAATTAAGCTTATTGAAGAAATTTTTATTTCATTTACACGGAAATGTAGTATATGATATATAATAAGTAAGCAGTTGCAGCTAAAATTATTATAGACTAAAAGATACACTATTTTTAGTATGGCATCTAAGATAACTAAAAAACAAAGTGACACAGCTAAATTCAACAAAGAAGGAACTTGTTTTGTCAAATGTACATCTTACTGAAAATGGATATACTGTACCTCTGGGCATGAAAACAGGCTTTTGGTTTATCTCCACTTGCCAGTTTCATTACAACCATGTTATTTCTATGTTATGTACCAGATGTTAAAATATTAAAATGCATGTAATTTATGAAATCCTATATCTGATCTTGAAAACAATTCATATTTCAATTTTATTTTCTAGGAAATGAACAATCTGTCCTTAATTTACCAACTAATATCTATAGCTATCATGGGCTGTACACAAAATGCATTTAAGTATGATTTCTTAACTCCAACTGCAAAGTGAATGCACATAATTTAAATCTTATTTATTTGTTAACCTGCTGGAAGACTTGAATCATGAAGAAAAATTAGGTGAGCATCTCCCTGGAGTACAACAACCGTGGATGTTGGGTTTCATTTCAGGCATAAACAGATGGCTCAACAACAGATAAAAATTTTAAATAAATAGCAATGCACATGGGGATATTATTTTTTAAGAATGCAAATTTAATCATATTAACTGTTAGTGAGGTTATAGCTACATGGATTATGATTAATGTAAAATGCTATTTAAAACAGAGTAATATAGATGAGTGCTATAAATCATATTACTGGTTACAGTAACAATAAAGTTGTGCTTATGAACATTATTTTTGTTAAAATATGGCATATACAGTAAATCTGTGTTTCTGCTTATATAACTGCATTACATAAATTAAAGTGAGTTTTATGAGAAAATAGAAGCAATGGGTATTGTAGTGCACCACTTTACCTACTATGCTGTACAGAACACTTTCATAAATAGCAAAGCAGTTGCATATTGCACTGCTGTTTTCTGTGTGGGACTGGAATTATTTTGTGCCAAGCAGATAATTCCAACATTTAAGGGGTTAATTATCAATCAGGTTAAAGTTATCAGTTAAGGTAAATAGTTAGGGTTAGATTTTAGGGCTATAAGTGTTAACAATTATGCTTTAATGTTCATTGTTAGGGGTTCATTTAAACGTTTTTATAGAGGGGTTAAAGCTATGACAAGGTTAATAATTAAGCTATTGTGCAATAGAGGAAAAGTTGAAAAGTTATTAGGTAGATGGATTGGGCACCCTTGCATTCAGTTTGAGACCAGTAGTGTTTGGAACTCATCGGATAAGTCCAGCATTTTAGGAATATGTTAGGGAATAAGATAAGGAGAATCTGTAACTTATGCAGCATACACACAAGCGGACTTTTGGACAACAAAAGTCCGACAGCCATTCCGACGGACTTTCGTTGGACTTTTGACGGACTTCCGACGGACTTTAGAATGACTTGCACACACACGGTCACATAAAAGTCCGACCGGCTAGTACGCAGTGACATACACCAGGTCCGACGAGACTATAAAACGGAAGTTCAATAGCTCGTGCGCTACCCGTTGGGCCCCTTCTGCTAACCTCTTGTTTATCTCATGCTAGTAAAAGTTTGGTGAGAGATGATTCGCGCTTGTGAGACTCGTATTTTTCAGATCGTTTAACTGTTGTTCAGTTTGTGCTTGTGAGGTTTGTATGTGGATGAAAATGGTGGTAACACTGGGCTAACCCAATGTGAAAGAAATCAAAGCTGCTACACACAAATGTGACCAATATTCAAAGTGAACTAAAGTAAAAAAATGTAGCGCTAAAAAACAAAACAAAAAGAAAATGTGAACATATGAATAGAATTCAGTGACCAGTGGATAGTGCCCACTGGAACATAAAAAGAACAAAACATCCAGATTAAATGTGAACAAAGTTCAATAACTCATGAATGTTATCTACTAAAACATGAGTATGGATGGTAAAGTCCCATAGTGCAATAAATGTGAAATCCAATATGGGTGAGGAGAAATCTTGAGATGGAAATAGATGAAATACTCTTACCAGAACAGGTGGATTTGAATGTCAGCGACACCGAATCAGAACAGGCTTAGGGATCAAAAGGGCTGTCCTGGAGGGAGATGGAAGTCCAAGATCTCAAGGGACATCTCCTTTTTGCTCGAACAGCTGCAACAATGACCGTCAATCCAAGGGAACTCCAGATGAATATTGCAGCAAAGTCTCATTGCAGGGGCCCCTGAGGATGACGCAGCATCTGTTTTTGTGTCAGAGAACCGAAGGAAAGATCTGTGGTAATGGGGAGAGACCCACCAGCTGTAACCCAACCAGCCTGGAATGCAGTCCTAGTTATCTGGCTCACAGCAATGGATCCTCTCACACAGCATGCTGCTGTGTCTCTCTCTCTGATGAGCTTTTCAGTGCGTGTAGTCAGTTCGCATTGATTTATCAGTGTGTTATTGCCCGCTCATTGCTGATTTTCAGCTCGCTCTTCACAGGCCTTGCTGTTCTTCAGTGTGTTCTGTTAGGTTTGTTCTGACCAGCCGACTGTTTTGAAGCCATGTTGCGTGTACGTACTCTTCGTAGAGCTCGTGCATTGTATGTGCTTGGTGCTGTAGTTTATTCTTCAGTTCAAGCCCAGTCCATGAACAGGGCGAGGAGGAGTTCATGGACGAAGAATTGGTTGCGTGACCAATTCTGTCACATGCCTTTGCTCCGGGAGATCTGTGAGAATAACCCTGAGGATTTCAGGAATTTTCTCCGGATGACGGACCCCGTTTTTGACCGTTTGTTGGCTTTGCTGACCCCTTATATCAGCAGGCAGGATACCTGCATGAGGCAAGCCATCACTGCGGCATTATCCCAGACACCTGTTCTGCTATCATCCAGGTCTTGCAGAAGGACTATATTAAGGTAAGAATTTTTATCTTTTAACATCACATTTTATTGTATTTAATGTTTGCTAATGTAATGTATTTCTTTACTCAAACGCTAATTACCATGATTGCAATATAGTGTGAATGTCCCCTTTGTCCTCATGCATGCTGTAATATTTTAATGATCTTTTTTGTACTGCATGCATATTAGCATTCACTAACCTCCCCAGCATGCTATGCTGGGCCCATATCCACCTAGTGTAGTCACTTAACAATGTATTTTGTCAGCTCCATTGTATTGCTTTACCCTAAAATGTCAGCAAATGGTCTGTGTCCTTAAATTGATTTAGAATCCCCTCCCCTCCCCTCAAATGTTAGCAAATGGTCTGTGTGTCCTTAAATTGATTTAGAAACCCCTTCCCCCCCTCAAATGTCAGCAAATGGTCTGTGTGTCCTTAAATTGATTTACAATCCCCCCCCCTAAAATTTTGCAATGTGCCATCAGAGGGGGTGATGAATCTGATAAGTGGGCCTTATATTTTAGTCTTTAAATAATACTTATTACAATTAATGTTATACTGACGCTGGGCAAGAATGTTTTTAGTGTAATGTGCTTGCAATGTTATGTGCAAAAGTACTTATATTTTTTTTTCTTGTTTGACTCCCCAGTTTCCTGCAACGCCACAGTAATGGCAGACTGTGGCATCCCATTTTGCCACCCGTTGGGACTCTCCCAACTGTGGAGGGGCTATAGATGGGAAACACATCCACATTGTGCCACCACCCCATTCAGGGTCATACTATTTTAATTATAAGGGGATTCATAGTATTGTCTTAATGGCGGTGGTGTCGGCACAATATGATTTTCTGTATGTGGACGTCAGGAAGAATGGCCGAATAACGGATAGAGGGGTCTTCGCACAGACGGAGTTCTACCAGCGTCTCCAGAGTGGTGGACTGGGATTGCCACCTGATGAGGATAATGTAGAAGGACTCCCCTTTGTCTTCATTGCAGATGAAGCCTTCGGTCTGGGCGAGCACATGATGAGGCTATTCCCCCAAAGGACCCTCACCCCGGAGAGGAGGGTTTTTAACTTCCGGCTGGCCAGAGCGAGAAGAGTTGTGGAGAATGCCTTCGGGATCATGGCCAACCGATTCCGCCTGTTTCAGACAGCTATCCACATGGAATACAAACTAAATCACCTTGTCCTAGCGTGCTGCATCCTGCACAATTATTTAAACAAACATTCCAGCAATTATATTGCATCACTTGGGCCTGAGGCCGGACTTATAGAGAATCCTCTGATGGGCCTGGATACTGACCGTACTGGCTTGGCCCCCCAAAGCGCCCGTCAAGTTCGGGATCAATATGTTGATTATTTTATGGCTAGGGGGGGCCATTACAATGCCAGACAATTTCTAATTTTTTGGAATAAAAAATAATGATCAGATAAAATCTCGAATTGTATTCATTGCTTGCCTTTCTTTTTGCTGTCTCCTAGGTTATCCTAGTGCACTTGTAGTGCCAAGTGTATTTTCCTTTAGTAAATAAGCCCCATTGTCACAGTAAACACCAAATAACTTCAAAAACTGATATTGAGCATTGAAAGAAGAGTTGTTTAATAACAGATGTTTTAATCTGTGCACATTCACATGTGCATTTGTGAAAATGTTATGATTTAAAATAGATATAATATTTTGTTCAAACAATCAAATTTTTTTTATTCAAAAAATTATTATTTTTTTTAGAAAAAAATTTTAACAACCAGGCCTCTTTTTTTATTTATCTTTTTTTTAAACAACCAGGCCTTTACTTTTTTTTTTTAAACAACCAGGCCTCTATTTTTTTTTAAACAACCAGGCTTCTATTTTTTTTAAACAACCAGGCCTCTATTTTTTATTTTAAACAACCAGGCCTCTATTTTTTATTTTTTTAACAACCAGGCCTCTATTTTTTTTAACAAACAGGCCTCTATTTTTTTTTTTTTTTTTTTAAACAACTTAACTATTTTTAAGTTTGGTTTTTGCAACCAAATATAGCCAGCAGATTGCTCGAAATGGAGAAGGGACAACGCCTCCTGTGTGAAAAACTTTTTTCTGATGTCCTTCACAAGGGGCTGAAGGGCGAGTTAACTATCAACACCCAAATAAATGAGCGGGCCTCTCCTCCTCCTCCTGCCACAAGTCAACCACCAGAACCCCAGCCTACAAGGAAGGCTGCAGGGAACGGTGTAGGGAAGGGTGCAGGGCAGCATGGAGGGAAGGCTGGAATGAAGAGAAGAAAGTGATGACCTGGCTTCAGTCTGGTCTGACAGAAGACGAAGGCTGGTGTAGTACCACAGCCTGGGGACATATAAGTCATCTGCTGCTGCTCTTGATCTCTGGGATTCCTGGACCAGATTGTGCTCCCTATTATATGGACTCCTCAAGATCCCAATTTTCTTTTCCGCAGACTTGATGTGTGCCCTGAGGCCAAAAGTCTTCACAAATTCGAAACATTTATCCAGCTATGACTTCATCGTTATTTTGTTAACCATAATAAATGGATCTTTTATTTTATGAAAAAACTTGCCTATGTATTTTTATTAACATCAATTTTTTAGAGACAATGTCAAATTAACAAGGGACAACAACCTCCTTGAGGTTCCAAAAACAAAAAAATTATATAATGTTCTTGTGGTAACTTTACACCAAAAAAAAAATATATACAAAAATAAGGTTCTTTGTGGTAACTTTACACCAAAAATAAAAAGATATATGGAGATAAATATAAAATAATTTTGTAACAATCCTAAAAAATTATCTTGATAAAATAAAAAATAATAAAAGATGACTCCAAAAAACAATTGTGTAAACATTAGTTATATATGGAGATATGGCTTTTAAATAATACAATATCATTCATGAGATCAAGAGAAATAATCCAGAAATAAGTTTGTGAGAACTCTGAATATGTGAATATGAACAGCAAAACAACTTTGCTCTTCTAGCATTAAAAGAAGACAATTAATGTGCTGCATTCAACAATCACAGAATTTGCAGCATGAGGAATGTGCTACCTACAATACGAACACTAGTTTTACCAGATCAAGCGCTTCCATTTCGTACTTGCTTCTGAGCATGAGCATGCGTTGTTTTTTGTTTTTTGACTGGCATACAGATTAGAGGATTTCTCGATAGGAACTGGGTCCGGCGGAGTTACGACGTAAAGATTTGAAGCATGTTTTAAATCTAAAGTCCGTCAGATTTTCGACTGGAAAAGTCCACTGAAGGTCCGATGAAGCCCACACACGATCAGATTGTCCGCCGGACTCGGTCCGTCGGACCAGTCCAGTCAAAAAGTCCACCCGTGTGTACGCGGCATTAGGGGAAGTACGACTCCACCAGTCTGATTCAGACACAAAGAAAGCATTTGCCCAGTATCCCCTTCTCAGTGATCACTTGCAGCGGAAAGCAACACGTTCACTTTAACTTCCTTTACAGCCTCACATTGTAATCATCACAACACACCTACAGTAAAGCCTTGGTTTGAGAGTAACTTAGTTTGAGAGCATTTTGCAAGGCAAGCAACATTTTTAAATACATTTTGACTTGATATACAAGCGATGTCTTGATATACAAGTAGCGTCATGGCACAACTGAGCATAAAACAAAAGAGAGGCACCTCTAAGTGTAGCAATATGGTTACCTTTAATGAAGGTACAACATTGAGCAAGTCACATGGTTGATGATTAAAACAGGCACATCTAATATGCAGGCATCCGTGGTAAAGCTGTCCACATAGACCATCGTTCACATCCCATCTGCGCTGCACTCCATGAGCGCTTCAAGCCTCGCTTTCAAATCGCTCTACTGCAGGGTAGTCTTCCTGGTCACGATTGCAGACTGACAGCAATAAGAACCGGTGGCGCGGAGGACGATCTATGTGGACAGCTTTACCCCAGGTGCTTGAATCATCAGCCACGTGAGTTGCTAAATGTTGTACCTACATTAAATGTAACCAACTTGCTACACTTAGAGGCACCTCTCTTTTCTTTTATACACTGTAGCTCCTGCTGGATTTTTCTTCTAATGCCCTGTACACACGATTGGACATTGATCGGACGATCCGACAACAAAACGGATGTTGGCTCAAACTTGTCTTGCATACACACGGTTGCACAAAGTTGTCGGAAAATCCGATCGTTCTGAATGCGGTGACGTAAAACACGTACGCCGGGACTATAAACGGGGCAGTAGCCAATAGCTTTCGTCTTTTAATTTATTCTGAGCATGCGTGGCACTTTGTGCGTTGGATTTGTGTACACACGATCAGAATTTAAACGATCGGATTTTGTTGGTCGGAAAATTTTATATCCTGCTCTCAAACTTTGTGTGTCGGAAATTCCAACAGAAAAAGTCTGATGGAGCCCACACACGATCGGAATATCTGACAACACAATCCGATCGCACTTTTTCTGTCGGAAAATGCCGTGTGTACAGGGCATAATCCCCTTGTGGAGGCTGCCATTTGTGGATGGACATTTTATGGTTACACAACCTATCACATTGCTATAATCTTTTTATATGGACTATAAACTGAAGGCTTATAAATAAATGGTTGTGGAACGAATCATCTGAGTTTCCATTATTTCTTATGGGGAAATTTGCTTTAAAATACAAGTAGTACAGGGTTTTACTGTACTTACTTCCCCTTTTTCTTTTTTCTTTTTATTCATCTGTAAAAGAAGACAATTCTTTGTAAGCTATGGGTTACCAGAGTTGTAGCTTATCAATATTTTGGAGTCTGTATGCGACAGCACTTATTAGACCAGTGCCAGAGTACCAAGTTTTCCCTTCAGCTCCCAGCACTGAATAGAATAGCGGGGGAACTTATTAAAAGTAAATGCTAGAGAGGAACAAATAGTCAAAGCATAGGTTTTATTTAAAGAAGAATTACAGGCATGGCAAATTTATACATAGTTACATTGGTCCAATCTAACTATTAATATACCCTAGCTGGCCAATGCCCCTGGAAGCTGGAAATCATTGAAGTAGACACCAATATATCAGAGATCTCCACTTCCAGGTCCCATGCTGAGCGGCAGGTCTGATGCATTGTGAACACAGGAGTTGACCACTCAGCATGGGGGCTATTCAGATATATCTTTGCATTTTTTGAATGAATGCAAAGCATTCTCTGACTGGGTGAGGTGAGGAGGCATGGTAGTGATATCACACTGCCCACCTCATCCAAAGAAGTAGGTGCTGATTCTGGATGATGCATTAACAAAGAGGGACTAATCTTCTGGGGAGAAAGGAAGATATTATCAGAAGGAATACAGTGATCTATTGGATGCTGGTTCAAAATTAAATTTCAGAACTAAAATATACAATACTTTTTTAAAATTTTCAAAATGAATTTTGTAATTATTTACCTAAAATTGTATTACATATTTTACAAAAGAAATATTTTTTTATGTGTACGTTAGCCTGTCCTTAATTGCATGCATTTTTTTAGATTTTGGGCAATCACTTTTTTTTAACTTTATGATTGTATTCTTCAAGGCTGCATATTTATATACAGGATGTATATTTTTTTAGTAAGCTAAACTAGACATTCCCTTCTCTCCGTGCTGCATACATTGTATTATTATGGATCTTCAGTTTTTTTTTTTTTTTTGTTCAAACCACTAGGAGTTCTTCACAATTTAATGTAGCCACACAAGTTGTCTCCAAGTAATGTAAGAATCCAAAATGATTCAATCTCTTTGCATATTTGCTAACAATCACAGAGACACATGGAGGACACTTTCCTATGACGGCATAAAAGGCACTGCACATTGTGTGCCACCTGCAGAGCTAATTCCAGTGGGACATTGTGTAAAATAGAGGAACTGGCCTGTAGAAAGACTAATACATGACAACTATACTTCTCATTACTTGCGGCACTGATATTTTGGGGTTTTACTATTGTTATTAGAGATGAACACCCCCCGGTTCGGTTCGCCCCAGAACTTTCAAACATTGCAAAAGTTCAAAGCTGAACAATGAACCCTATAAAAGTCTATAGGACCCGAAAAATCAAAAGTACCAATTTTTATGGTTTATTTGCAAGTTATTGGGTATAAATAGGGTATGGGGGTCTGGGTACTGCCCTGGGGGATATGTATCAATGCAAAAAAAGTTTTTAAAAAGATAATTTTTAAATGAGCAGTGATTTAATGATGATTAAAGTGAAACAATAAAAAAAAAAAATAAAAAAATAAAAATCCTTCAAATATAGTGCCTTTGGGGTCCCCTTATGCCCTGTACACACGGTCGGATTTTCCAACAGAAAATGTGTGATAGAACCTTGTTGTCGGAAATTCCGACTGTGTGTGGGCTCCATCACACATTTTCCATTGGAATTTCCGACACACAAAGTTTGAGAGCATGCTATAAAATTTTCCGACAACAAAATCCGTTGTCAGAAATTCCGATCGTGTGTACACAAATCCGACGCACAAAGTGCCACACATGCTCAGAATAAATTAAGAGACGAAAGCTATTGGCTACTGCCCCGTTTATAGTCCTGACATACGTGTTTTACGTCACCGCATTTAGAACGATTGGATTTTCCGACAACTTTGTGTGACCGTGTGTATGCAAGACAAGTTTGAACTAACATCCGTTGGAAAAAATCCATGGATTTTGTTGTCGGAATGTCCGATCAATGTCCGACCGTGTGTACAGGGCATAAGTCTGCCTGTAAATTTGCATATCTGTACAGTGTATAGAACCTGCTGCAGCAAAAATGACATTTATAAAGAACAAAAATGACATTTTCCCTGCAAGCTTTCTTTCTTTTGTAAACAACAGTTTGGGGAGCCGGTCTGTATGATGTGGCCACAATGTAGTGCACTGGGAACAAGATTGTAGATTTTTTGGATAAATTCTCGTGTCTGTTTCTCTGACTTTGTTCAGACTTTGGATAGAAGTAACTATCATGCAGAAAAATTGGGCTTTGAGTGTTGGTGGTGCCTTCACACTGTAACTGTATAGAGGTACTGTTGATGAAATCAAGAATCAGCCTTGCTGTAATAATTTGAAATTATATGCCCCGGCCAAACAGTGGTGGAAAAATTGGGCTTTGTGTGTTGGTGGTGCCTGCACACCGTAACCTTATAGATGTACTCTTGATGAAAGCAAGATTTGGCTTTGCTGTCAAAAATGAAAATATATGCACCTGTCAAACAGTAAAACTGGTCCTTGTATGTTAATTATGCCATGCAACCTATACCCACGCAGCTAGGCAGCCTAGACAGTCTTGGGGAAATTCTACATCCCAAAAACACTTAATCTACAACATCGGCATCAGGGGCCTGATAGCTGCTGCTAATCCAGGAATGATTCATTTTGATAAATGTCAGCCAGTCAATGGAGTCTGTGGACAGACACGCTCTTTTATCTATCACAAAACCTCCGGCAGCATTGAATGCCTGTTCAGAAAACACGTTGGACGCAGGGCAGCCCTGCAGCTCAATTGCATATTGGGCAAGTTCTGGCCAGTGGTCTATTCTCGTGACCCAATAATCCAGTAGATTGTTGACTGGAAAGTTCTCTGTGTTGGTTTTTGCCCCTAAAAAAATCTCCCACCATATCATATGATGCAGACGCTGCCAATGGAATGTGGACGCTGACAGCCCTGGGCGCTGAGGACAAAATTTTTTTCAAAATGCATCACTGTGTCGGCCCCCTTCTCCACCGCTCCTCCTTTGACCAACAGAAGCCTTAAAGCTGGCTTTTCCATGATACTGTAACCTAACAGAGTCTGGAAAGGTGTTACATAAACTCCTCTTTAAGATGTCCTCAAGATATTTCATCATCTGCTCCCTCTATGGGGATGGCATAAGTTCTTAGACTTTCCCCTTGTAATGGTGATCAAGGAGGGTTGCCAACCAATAATGAGCCTTCTCCTTGATGCCACAAATTCTCAGGTCCTTTCAAAGGCTTTGAAGAATAAGGGAGCCCATTCACCGCAAGTTTTCAGAGGC
Source organism: Lithobates septentrionalis (assembly GCA_037952835.1). Lineage (NCBI taxonomy): Eukaryota > Metazoa > Chordata > Amphibia > Anura > Ranidae > Lithobates > Lithobates septentrionalis. The sequence continues at coordinate 666,157 of JBBDGP010000731.1, forward strand.
ATAATAAGCAGAGTCTTCCTGGTCACTGAGGATTACTGTATCTGGAACTGCTTCCTCCCAGTCACATACTACTCCCAAAGTTCTGGGGTCAGAAAACCATCTCTTAAGGTTTGACGCATGTCTTCCACTGCTTCAATGCCTCCAAAACTGCCAGAATCCTTCTTCTCCTCCTCCTCCTCCCTCTCCTCTTGTGTGTTCTGTAGCATCACAAGAATGGTGTGTTCATAAAGGGGGGCTTGAGAGGAAAATAATTCATTCTATTCCTCCCGCTGGTCTGCATTGAATGCCCTGTCCATAATGCCATACAGAGTCTGCTCCAGCAGGAACACAAGAGGGATTGTGTCACTGATACATGGATTGTCATGGCTCACTATTCTTGTTGCCTGCTCAGATGGTGTCAGTACAGTGCATACATCCTTTATCAACAGCCATTGGCATGGGGAAAAAAGCTGAGCCGCCCTGGGCCTGTCATTGTGCCATACTCACACAGGTACTCATTGACAGCCCTCTGCTAGATGTGCAGTCACTGCAGCATTGCCAAAGTTGAGTTCCACCTAGTGGGTATGTCACAAATCAGGCAGTTTGTGGGCAGGTGGAATAATTGCTGAATTTTAGCAAACTGAACACTGGCAGTGTATGACCACCTGAAATGGCTACAGACTCTTCTGGCCTGCTTCAGAAGATCTTGCAACCCTGGGTACCTGTTTAGGAAACGCTGCACAGCCAAATTGAGGACATGTGTCAGGCATGGTGCATGTGTCAACTTTCCCTGCCATTATTGCACACCACCATTCCTGGCTCAAGCTGGCATGGCATGAAACAGCTCTGGGCCTGCCCCTGCAGAGCTGAAAGAATCTTTGCTCCAGTGTGGCTCCTGTCCCATAGACAGACCAGCTAAAACACTGAATGACATCTTGTAGCCTGATTCGTTGAATAGCCACTTGAATGGGGGCTATTGAAAGGGGTACTGGTGGTTCATAGGACAATTCAGCAGAGGAGTGCATGGAGGAGGAGGAGAAAGAGTTGGAGCTGACAAATCTCCCATTATCCTCACCAGCTGTATGAAGACGTGGCAGAAAAACAAGCTCCAGCACTGATCCCTGTCCTGCATCCTTCCTAGTTGCAAGCAGAGTTACTGAGCATGCTGTGAATTTAATACAGCATCAATGACCATGCTTGCTGGACCACGTGTCAGCAGTAATGTGCAGGGCCAGACTGGCCTACCGGGATACCGGGAAATTTCCCAGTAGGCTGCCTGCCCTGGAGCTGCTTTGAGCTGTGGATGCAGCGCTCCCCTCCCTCCCTCTCTCCTCCTCTGTATATCACGTAGCTGGGTCTCTGTTCGGCAGCACTTTAACAAGGTCCCGCCCCCTAGAACAGCTTGTGAGATAGTAGATGGAACACTGATTGAATCAGTATTCTGCCTATCACAAGAGCTGGTCTATGGGGGCGAGACCTTGTTACATCGTCGCCAAACACAGACCCAGCTCTGTGACACACAGTGGGAGATACCTATTTGAAAACAGAGCAACAGGGTGGGACTTTGCATGAGACGCTAGGTGGGTAGAGCCAAGCGTCTCCATCCCCGATAATTGGAATGAAAAAAGAAAACGGAAAAGCGGGACTTTAAATGAAACACGCACTCCAGGAGATAACAATTTAAAAACCATGAATGTGGCAAGTATCCAAAAAACGACGGAACCAAAACATGTTGCATGGAAGTATCACATAACCTCAATTGGTGCTCCATTGTTTATTTATTGATATATGGATTGTAACAAAAAGTAGAAATAATAATAACATGGTTCATAATATTATTAAAAAATCCTTATTCATAACGAGACAGGTTTTAAATTGTACATAAGGTATAGCATATATACAGTTAATGACATGGTTAGTTCATATTGTACATACTGTAAAAAACAAATAGATAAAAAACACGTCTCTATGATAATTCATTGTAAGCTGGGTAGACAAGTATAATCCAATTAATCTGTAGGATAAATTAATAATGCAATTGTAAACATATGGGGGCGACCATTGGCTCACGCTTCCATAATAGAACAACATGATTGGCTCATATTGGTACGTACTATAGATAGCCAGATTCACTGAAGTGTGTCTCCATAGTAAATAATTGTAGCTAAAATTAGTTGGTACAGTCCAATTGGTATAGATACGGTACTAAAGTAATAGTAATGTAGTGTGGACACGGGGGGCATCTATTGGCTCAACGAGTTTTGTGGCTACCGCCACTCTTCAGGAGCAGGTATGCAGTAGGTGTCTATAGATATTAAAAAAAATATATATTAATTAAAAAAGCCTATATAGTAGATATGTGTAGGGGAGGAGAAAGGACGAGAAAAGGGGGGGTATAGCCCGATTCTCAAAACTACTTACAGGTAGTCCTATGAGTTTGGGCATGGACATGGGGAGCTGGGGGCCTACCGAAGAAACATCAGCTCCCGGGACCTGAGGTGGACTGGCCCAGAACACAGTGATGAAAGTTCAGTAACAAGTAACAGTCCCCAAGGATGCATCCTCATGAGTGTCAAAATTGTGTATGGTCCACGTGGTAATCATCTATAAAAAAGGGGGGGTGTATGGTAAATATATGTATGTAAAGACCAAGGGGATATGAATTGGGATAGTAGTGGTGCAAATGTGTGCAGGTGTCAATGGGAGAGCAGAAAAAATGGCAGTGTGAATTAGTAAAAAAGTGGTAGAAAGAAACCATCACGCAGAGGAGAAAAGAAAGAGATTTGGGAAAAACCGTAAAAATTACCTGTAAACAAAGTGTGTGGGCAATATAGATCTGAAGGTGCCTGGATAACATGGGGTGACCACCGTGCGGGGACTGGAATTGAACTGGAAGGAGTATAAATACTCCGGTGTGATGGTGGGTGTCCACCAACGCCACGTAGGTAGCCAATGGGAGGCGATGGCACCAAGATAGGTGAGCAGCTTCAGCTGCCCGCCATCAGGCGGTAGTCACCTCATGTAGGAAGCCGGATGGAATCAACAGCGGCGGTGCACCGGCGTCATGGTATGTAAAGCAGAGCGCGCGGACGCTGGAAGCGTAACATCGATGCGCAATTGGATGTGTGCCCGATCCTCTAACGTCACTCTAAAGAGGAGGGGGAAGGGGGGGGGGGCCCAGGAGCACATCGCAGCTCCCGGGCGCTGAGCAGAACGGTCAAAATGGCCAAACCAGCTCTCCTCCCAGCCCAGTATAATATACATAGGAGGTGTGGCAGAGAACACACATTGTAGATAACGGTGTTATACGGTAAAATAATGTAGTGGACCTCCTCAAAAATTGGCAGTATAAAAAGTAAAAACAATGCTTTAATATAAATAGACACCTGGATTATTGGTGGCAATGGGGAGTACCAACATTTAAATAATATAAAAGGTAGGGGTGCATGTTTCAAAGTGCATGTTTGGGAGATGCCCACTATGTATGTGTGAACCAGGCAATGGTGAGTATGTGGTAGAAAAAACCCGAAGGTTAACACTGCGCTCAAAATAAATATAATAAAGTGAATCAAGTAAAAAAAAGCTGCCAACACCAAAAGTCTTAAATACAAAACTCAAATAGGTTGAAAAAGATGTGGGTGCAGCGCTAATGCTAATTATTTTCCCAATCATATGAAAAAAGGGAAAATTTTATCAAAATTCAGAAATTGTGAAAAAAGTCTGAAAATAAAAAACTAAAGTAGACTTCCAATACAGGAAATTGAAAAACTACAACCAGGTAAGTGAGAAATATAAAAAAATACAATCACCAATATCGTGCACTAATGCCAAATAAAGAATTGTAATGTGCTCAAATCAATATAATATAAATAATAGTAAATGCTGAAAACCTGTAAAAAATACTCATAAGTGCATAAGCAATAACCTAACACCATAATAATAAAAATTCTCAAGAACGTTTGGTGAAAAAAGGTCTGAGAGAAAAAGACTAAAGCAGAGTCCCAAGAATGATAATTGAGAAACTGGAGCACAGTCCCAAATTGATATTCAAATGGTGAAAAGTTGGTAGGTTTTCATATAGGTGTAGAAACAAGATGTCAATGAAAAACCATGAAGAGAGATCCCTCCTCAAGAAGTCTTTATACCCAAAGTGAGTATGTAATCTCCGTGATCAGGAATATTGAGCCGCTGCGCGCTCCCGGGGGCTCGCATCGTGGCGATCGTTGTTGCGGGGTGTCAGTCTCACACCCTGCAACACCGATCTAGGTAAAGAGTCTCTGACGGAGACTCTTTACCACGTGATCAGCCGTAACCAATCACGGCTGATCACGATGTAAATAGAAAGAGCCGGTGATCGGCTTTTCCTCACTCGCGTCTGACAGACGCGAGTAGAGGAGAGCCGATCAGCTGCTCTTCTGACAGGGGGGTCTGTGCTGATTGTTTATCAGCACAGCCCCCCCTCGGATGCTACCCAGGACCACCAGGGAAGCCGCCCAGGACCACCAGGGAAGCCATACACACTGGACCACCAGGTATGCCCCTAGACCCCCAGGGAAATGCCACTATGTGCCCAGGCAGCTGCCAATCTGTGCCCAGGCAGCTGCCAATCAGTGCCCACTCCAATGCCTACCACTGCCAGTGCCACCAAGGATGCCCATCAGTGCCTCATACCGGTGCCGCGTATCAGTGCCCATCAGTGCCACGTATCAGTGCCCAGCAGTGCCGCCTATCAGTGCCCATCAGTGCCCAGTAGTGCCGCCTATCAGTGCCGCCTATCAGTGCCACCCTATCAGTGCCCAGCAGTGCCGCCTTTCAGTGCCCATTAGTGTCGCCTATCAGTGCCCATCAGTGCCAACCAGTGCTACCCAGTGCCACCCATAAGTGCCCATCAGTGCCACCTATCAATGCCCATCAGTGCTGCATATCAGTGCCCATCGTCAGTACTGCCTACCAGTGCCCATCAGTGCTGCATATCAGTGCCCATCGTCAGTGCCCGTCAGTGCCCGCTCATTGGTGCCACCTCATCGGTGCCGCCGTATCAGTGCCTGTCAGTGCCGCCTTATCAGTGCCCATCAGTGAAAGAGAAAACTTACTTATTTACAAATTTTTTTAACAGAAACAAAAGCATAACTTTAATTTTTTTCAAATTTTCGGCCTTTTTTTATTTGTTTAGCAAAAAATAAAAAACGCAGAGGTGATCAAATATCACTAAAAGAAAGCTCTATTTGTGGGAACAAAATGATAAAAATTTTGTTTGGGTACAGTGATGTATGATCGCGCAATTGTCATTCAAACTGCGACAGCACTGAAAGCTGAAAATTGGTCTGGGCAGGAAGGTGTCTAAGTGCCCTGTATTGAAGTGGTTACGTTTTTTGTCATGGTGTTTGGCATAATGCCTAGAAAGATTATGTTTAGTAAACCCACGTTTGATGTTTCCTATGTGTTCATCCAGACGTACATGTAACGCTATTTTAGTGCGCCCAATGTACTGTTTGGAACCATGGATTAGATATACAACATACTCTGTGGAGCATGTAATGAAAAACTCTATGTTATAAGATCTATTAGTCTGAGTGGAATGGAAAGTTTCACATTTTCGCCCTCTGAAAGAGTTGATTTGACAAATATTACATTTCCTACAAGGAAAAAAACCCTTCATTGGTTGGAAAAACAAAATCGTTTTAGGAGGGTCTATAGCATTAGGAGCGATACTATGATGCAAAGAGGAAGCTCCTCTATCCGCTTGCTGACCAGCCGCTGCAGTTGTACTGCGGCAACATGGCTTGGTTGCGTGAATCACCGTTATGTTACGTCGGTAACATAGACGGCCACTAGGGGGCGCGTGTATGCCACTGGAGGCGCGCGCGCATATTCCCCGCTTGCTCCCCGAGGCGATGCGAGTGGCCGGTGGTCTCAATCACCCGGAACTGTGTGTGTAAACACAGTTTCCGGTTCTCTAAGCAGAGAACTGACAGATTGTCTGTTCATACAGAGTATGAATATCGATCTGTTAGTTACCCTGCACAGTCCCCATCCCCCTTCAGTTAGAACACAAACTAGGACACACATTAACCCCTTCACTGCCCCCTAGTTTTAACCCCTTCACTGCCAATGACATTTTTACAGTAATCAGTGCATTTTTAATCACACTAATCGCTGTATTAATGCCAATAGTCCCAAAAATGTGTCAAAATTGTCCAACGTGTCCACCATAATGTCACAGTCATGATAAAAATTGCTGATCACCACCATTACTAGTAAAAAAAAACTAATAATAAAAATGCCATAAAACTATCCCCTATTTTGTAGACTTTATAACTTTTGCGTAAATCACTCAATATACGCTTATTGTGATTTTTTTTTACCAAAAATATGTAGAAGAATACGTATCGGCCTAAACTGAGGAAAAAAAAGGTTTTTATATATTTTTGGGGATATTTACTATAGCAAGAAATAAAAAATAATGCGTTTTTTTCAAAATTGTCGCTCTTTTTTTATAGCGCAAAAAATAAAAAACGCAGAGGTGATTAAATACCACCAAAAAAAGCTCTATTTGTGGGAAAAAAAGAATGTCAATTTTGTTTGGGAGCCACGTTGCACAACCGTGCATTTGTCAGTTAAAGTGACGCAGTGCCGAATCGCAAAAAGTGCTCTGGTCTTTGGCCAGCTAAAAGGTCCAGGGCTGAAGCGGCTATAGATGATTACCGGTCAGTCAGGGATAACAGGACCTAATATCTTGTCATTTTTAAATATGCTCCAATGTTTATTAAAAATCTTCCTGACGGAAAAGTGTTGGTTAGAATACCTAGTGATTATGGAATAACCAAATGTATTATCTGGCACTTGATTGGTCCTGCTTGGGCCATTCATCATAATGTCTCTATCCATATCACTGACATGTTTAATAGTCTCATCAATATCCTTCTCCAAATAGCCCTTGTTCAAAAATCTAGATTTTAAAACCAAAGCTTGCTGCTGATAGTCAAAAATAGAAGTACAGTTGCACCTAATACATTGGAATTGGCCTTTAGGGACCGCATTAAGCCATGCTGGATGATGACAGCTAGTTAACTGAATGAAGGCATTGAGATTGGTCTCCTTGAAGTAGGTGGTAGTAGTCAAACACCCATCCCTAACAATAATGTTAAGATCAAGGAAATGGATCTGAGATTCACTCGCCTCGTACTGCAGGGAGACTCATCTATCGTTGGAATTGAGTTTAACAAATAAGGCCTCAAGAGAGGGTAGATCACCCTCCCATAGGAGAAGTACATCATCGAAGGCGTAATTCCCTTGGGGGGTCAATATCGAATACCTCCCATTCCCAACAAGCCATGAATAGGTTTGCCAAGCTCAGAGCGAACTTGGCGCCCATGGCAACGCCACGTGTTTGTAGAAAGAAGTTGCCCCCAAACCAAAAATAATTGTGACTTGTAGCAAAAACCAGAAGCCCTATAATGAAGTTTTTCTGTATTGATGTTAAAGTATAATCTTGTTCCAAATAAAATTTTAGATCCACAAATTTTAGATCAACAAGCCATGTTGATGTGATATAACAGTATATAGAAAGGCAACATCAGCTGTTGCCAGGATGCAACCATCTCTCCATTCACATTCAGCCAATATTTTAATAACTTGAGTTGTATCCTTCAAGTGAGAGGGAGTTGCTGCAACCGAGGGCTGTAAAAATTCATCCACATATCTGCCAATTCTGGCCGTTACAGAATCTATGCCACTGATGATAGGGCGGCCAGGTGGTTTGGACAAATTCTTGTGGATTTTGGGCAGATAATATATGACTGGTACCCTCGGCGTAGAAGGTACAAGATATGCCTTTTCTTTTTTGTTAACAATACCTAGCAGAAAGCCGTCATCAATTATAGCTCTCTTTTGTGTTTAGCTGTAGGGTTTGAGGCCAGTTTTGTATATGTCATATTATCAGATAAAAGCCTGTTTATCTCTTACAGATAATCGCTTTTATTTCAAATAACAACACCGCCGCATTTATCTGCGGGGCGTATAACGATATCGTTACGTGCACATATCTGTTTCAAATTCAGTTGAAAGTGATTATTGCTTCTAATGCCGCGTACACACGAGCGGACTTTACGGCGGACTTTGCCCGGCGGACTGGATTTCGTCGGACAATTCGATGTGTGTGGGCTCCAGCGGACTTTGTTTTCTCAAAAGTTGGACGGAATTAGATTTGAAACTTGTTTAAAATTTATCCGTTGAAATCGAGTCCGGTCGAAAAGTCCGCCGTCTGTATGCTAGTTCGACGGACTAAAAAGCCACGCTAGGGCAGCTATTGGCTACTGGCTATGAACTTCCTTGTTTTAGTCCGGTCGTACGTCATCACGTATGAATTCGACGGACTTTGGTGGATTGTGTGTAGGCAAGTCCGTTCATTCAGAAAGTCCGTCGGAAAGTACGTCGAAAAATCCGCCGGGCAAAGTCCGCCGTAAAGTCCGCTCGTGTGTACGCGGCATAAGTCTGGGTGTTTTAAGAGCCACCAAGTCTTTAACTACCATCTCTTTAAAGATTTGTACAGACGGGGCCACAAAACCAGGGTGATTAAATAACGAAGCATTGGACAACTTAGTATAACAAATTTGGGCCGTATCAATTTCACCCCCGTTTTCATGGGATGAGGAACCAACTTCTCAGTTATCATTCTGAGAATTATCAGTAGACATCATGTTTGCTGTTGTAACCTGGGGTATACTGGTAGTAACCAGGTGACTTTGATTGCCTATTGGGTGGAGTAAAAAATGTCTTTTAATATTCATCTTACGGATGAATTTGTGGACATCAATAAATGTCTCAAATTTATTGAGTCCACGAGGGGGTGCAAATTTAAGTCCTTGACTGAGAACTCTTTGTTCACCCTGCGAAAGCTGAACTGAGCTCAAATTGAAAACACCACTGATGTTTATTGTTTTCTTTTCTTTGGACCTGACCCTCCTCCCCCTCTGATGCCTGTCTTTCTCCGGGTCCCCGTTTGGATCTGTTATTGCCCATGGGAAAAAAACGGCATTGTTCCATTCTCCCAAAATCCAAAGGGGACTCAGGTTGATCTTGTCTTTGTCTTATTGGGTAATCAATAAATTGACTAGGGTGTCTGGTGATAACAGATTCTGCCTCATAGTTATCATCCTGATGGTGTCAAAGGGGAGCATATCTATTTTGAAGAGGAATTTTGTTACCTTGAGTCTGTCTGTTAGAACCCATCCCTCAGAGGTTTATGTAATCCCTGGGGTCGTCTCTATATTCCCATTGTCTCTGATAGTTATAATCATTTATGTAGGGTATCCTTTGCGGTTGAAAACCTCCCCTACTGGTATTATTACCAAATGATTTTGTCACGATAGGACATCATCTGGGGATTGGCTGCTGTGATTGTGTCATCATACACATAATTTTTATAGTACCTCGGTGCCACCCTAACTGAGGACCGTTCAAGCACTAGAGATGGAGACATATGCGTGTGATGACACAATTACAGCAGCCAATCCCGAGGTGACGTCCTATCATGATGGCACACTTAGGGTGGGGCCTGTGACACTGACATCATCACATTTTTCTCTTCTGGAGTTGATGGTTACAGCAGGCAGTGAGCAGAGGAAGCTTGAGGAGATACAGCTATTCTGATCCACTGTTGTACACTGCGCATTAAGACTTTTATCCTGTAAGTGCAGTATATTTTAGCCTATTAAATTCATTTACTTAAATACTACACTATGGGAGCCTTTCTCGTTTATGTTTTTGAGTGACATGGATCTAGCAGCTTCAGACATCTCTACAGGTTTTTGGGAGACCGAATTCCTCTGGCTTGGTGAGACCGCCTTGGTGGTTTTTTAAGTCGGTAAGGAGATTACATACTCACTTTGGGTGTAAAGCCTGGGAACATAATTTGCATTAGCGCTGCACCCACATCTTTTTCCAATGGTGAGTATGTATTGATGGGCAGTGAGGCTGCATTAATGGGCAGTGAGGCTGCATTCATAGGGGCACAGTGAGGCTGCATTCATGGGCACAATGAGGCTGCATTAATGGGCACAGTGAGGCTGCATTAATGGGCATAGTGAGGCTGCAATGATGGGCACAGTGAGGCTGCATTCATGGGCACAGTGAGGCTACATTTATTGGCACAATGAGGCTGCATTCATGGGAACAGTGAGGCTGCATCGAGGGGCACAGTGAGGCTGCATAGAGGGGCACAGTGAGGCTGCATTGATGGGCACAGTGAGGCTGCATTCATAGGCACAGTGAAGCTGCATTTGATGGACAATCAGGCTGCATTCATGGGCACAGTGAAGCTGCATTCATGGGCACAGTGAGGCTGCATTGATGGGCACAATGAGGCTGCATTCATGGGGGACAGTGAGACTGCATTCATGGGCACAGTGATGCTGCATTCATGGGCACAATTAGGCTGCATTGATGGGCATAGTGAGGCTGCATTGATGGGCACAGTGAGGCTGCATTCATGGGCACAGTGAGGCTACATTTATTGGCACAATGAGGCTGCATTCATGGGAACAGTGAGGCTGCATTGAGGGGCACAGTGAGGCTGCATAGAGGGGCACAGTGAGGCTGCATTGATGAGCACAGTGAGGCTGCATTCATAGGCACAGTGAAGCTGCATTTGATGGACAATCAGGCTGAATTCATGGGCACAGTGAAGCTGCATTCATGGGCACAGTGAGGCTGCATTGATGGGCACAATGAGGCTGCATTCATGGGGGACAGTGAGACTGCATTCATGGGCACAGTGATGCTGCATTGATGGGCACAATTAGGCTGCATTGATGGGCATAGTGAGGCTGCATTGATGGGCACAGTGAGGCTGCAATGATAGGCACAGTCAGGCTGCATTCATGGTCACAGTGAGGCTGCATTCATGGGCACTATGAGACTGTATTCATGGGCACAGTGAGGCCGCGTTCACGTTCAGAGTGAGGCTGCATTCATGGGCACAGTGAGGCTGCATTCATGGGCACAGTAAAGCTGCATTTGATGGACAGTGAGGCTGCATTCATGGGCACAGTGAAGCTGCATTCATGTGCACAGTGAGGCTGCAGTGATGGACACAATGAGGCTGCATTCATGGGCACATTGAGGCTGCATTGATGGGCACAGTGAGGCTGCATTGATGGGCACAAAGAGGCTGCATTCAGAGGCACAGTGAGGCTGCATTCACAGGGACAGTGAGGCTGCATTGGTGGGCACAGCGAGGTTGCAATGACGGGCACAGTGAGGCTGCATTCACAGGCACAGTGAGGCTGCATTCACATGCACAGTGAGGCTGCATTCATGGGCACAATAAAGCTGCATTTGATGGACAGTGAGGCTGCATTCATGGGCACAGTGAAGATGCATTTATGGACACAATGAGGCTGCAATGGTGGACACATTGAGGCTGCATTCATGGGCACAGTGAAGCTGCATTCATGGGCACAATGAGGCTGAATTCAGGGGCACAGTGAAGCTGCATTCACAGGGACAGTGAGGCTGCATTGACTGGCACAATGAGGCTGCATTCATAGGCACCACAAAGCTGCATTTGATGAACACAGTGAGGTTGCATTGATGGGCTGAGGCTGCATTGAAGGTCATTGAGGCTGCATTCATGGGTACAATGATGCTGAATTCATGGGTACAGTGAGGCTGCAATGGTGGGCAGTGAGGCTGCATTGATGGGCACAGTGAGGCTGCATTTGATGGGCACAGTGAGGCTGCATTTGATGGGCACATTGAGGCTGCATCGATGGGCAGTGAGGCTGCATTAATGGGAACAGTGAGGCTGCATTCATGGCAGAGTGAGGCTGCATTCATGGGCACTGTAAAGCTGCATTTGATGGGCACAGTGAGGCTGCAATGATGGGCACAGTGAGGCTGCATTGATGGGCATAGTGAGGCTGCATTTGATGGGCACAGTGAGGCTGCATTGGTGGGCACTGATGAGGCTGCATTGATCTCTTGTATCATGTCCACAGTCTCTGGCCATCTCTTGTACCATGCCTGCAGTCTCTGACCATCTCTTGTACCATGTCTGCAGTCTCTGACCATTTCTTGTATCATGTCTGCATTATCTTACCATCTTTAGTATGATGTGCTCAGTCTCTAACCATCTCCTGTATCATGCCTGCAGCCTCTGACACCTCCTGTATCATGTCCGCAGCCTCTAACCATCTCTTGTATCATGTCCGCAACCTCTAACCATCTCTTGCCTTATATCATATCTGCAGTCTCAGAGGGAGTCTGGAGAGGAGTCAAGAGTGGGAGTGCCACCAGGATGGGGGTCATTGGAGAAGTCAAATGTGTGTGGACTGTGGAGAGGAGACTATAGGATAAAAACAGAGCCACCAAGCTGAAGCCAACTGACTGAGCCCCTCACAGTGCACCTGAGAGGAGGTCATTGACAGCACCGTCAGGCCAGTCTGGGGGGGTGTCACTGATGTAAGGGGGGGAGTGAATACAATAATGTAAGGGGGCACTGATATAAAGGTTTCCCACTTATATCAGTAACCCACCCCCCTTACCTTAGGGTATTCTTTCTGCAGAAGATGGTCTCTGGTCAACAGAGCCCCCCCCACATTCCCAGAGTTCCCGGGGTCCCCCTTGATGATTGACCACCTTTACCACTTTTAAAATGTTCATATATATATATATATATATATATATATATATATATATATATACATAAAAAAGCCCTATGTGGTTTCATATATGGCTTCTCTATATATAATACACTCTTCAAATGCGCTTGGTTAAAATGCATGGTTTTCCCTTTCATGAACAAGAAAATAGTAACAAAACAGTTTCCATAAAGGTGATAGTGTAATAGTTTCACACCTCACCTACCCCAGTAGGTGAGTACTAAAACCTTCTAGGTGTGGAAACCAATCCTACACAGGAGAAGTTATCACCAAAAATGTAATGGCTTATAAATTATGCAAAAAAAGAGAAAGTCGCCATGGTATAGTGATACTCTGCTTATAACAGTGCCTACAGTGTTATAAGCAGAGGATCACTATACTATCATGATATTCATGTTTGGGTGCTTTATACACTAATTTATAAGCCATTACATTTTTGGTGATAACTTCTCCTGTGTAGGATTGGTGTCCACACTAGGGATGAGCTTCGTGTTCGAGTCAAACCCATGTTCGACTCGAACATCGGCTGTTCGCCCGTTCGCCGAATTGCGAACGATATGGGCCGTTCGCGCCAAATTCGTGTGGCGCGTCACGGCCCATAATTCACTGCGGCATCGCAGTGCATTGCTTGCTGATGATTGGCCAAGCGATGCACTATGACCCGCATGCTTGGCCAATCACAGCGCCGCCTGAACAGAGAGCCGTAATTGGCCAAAGCCAAGGAGGCTTTGGCCAATTATGGCTCAGGGGATTTAGTACACGCCCCACACTATATAAGGCCGCCTGCACGGCGGCCCTGTGTAGTGTGTGTTCCGGCGTTCATTGATAGAGAGAGAGAGAGAGAGACAGACAGTGTCATTTGATTTGAGTTAGATAGATTAGGCAGAACAGTCAGTCAGTTAGCTGCACTTACAGTGTATTGTGTATATATATGCATCCCAGGTGTTGCATATATATATATACACTGTATTCAGTTTAGCTAGATCCGTTCCTGTTATCTTCTAGACTATTTACATTTAGTGCAGTGCGTCCTGCTCACAGTGTTCAGCTAGATCCATTCCTGTTATCTTCTAGACTATTTACATTTAGTGCAGTGCGTCCTGCTCACAGTGTTCAGCTAGATCCGTTCCTGTTAAATTCTAGACTATTTACATTTAGTGCAGTGCGTCCTGCTCACAGTGTTCAGCTAGATCCGTTCCTGTTATCTTCTAGACTATTTACATTTAGTGCAGTGCGTCCTGCTCACAGTGTTCAGCTAGATCCGTTCCTGTTATCTTCTAGACTATTTACATTTAGTGCAGTGCGTCCTGCTCACAGTGTTCAGCTAGATCCGTTCCTGTTATCTTCCTACTGACAGGCAGGCTTGTCTGGTTACAGTATATAAAGCTACCTGAAGAAAATTACTGGTGTTCTTTTGATCCTATTAGTACCACGGTCAGGCAGCTAGACTATTTACATTTAGTACAGTGCGTCCTGCTCACAGTGTTCAGCTAGATCCGTTCCTGTTATCTTCCTACTGACAGGCAGGCTTGTCTGGTTACAGTATATAAAGCTACCTGAAGAAAATTACTGGTGTTCTTTTGATCCTATTAGTACCACGGTCAGGCAGCTAGACTATTTACATTTAGTACAGTGCGTCCTGCTCACAGTGTTCAGCTAGATCCGTTCCTGTTATCTTCCTACTGACAGGCAGGCTTGTCTGGTTACAGTATATAAAGCTACCTGAAGAAAATTACTGGTGTTCTTTTGATCCTATTAGTACCACGGTCAGGCAGCTAGACTATTTACAGTTAGTGCAGTGCGTCCTGCTCACAGTGTTCAGCTAAACCTACAAGTTAGTGGGGTGCGTTCACCTCACAGTGTTCAGCTAAAGCTACCTGTAGAAGGTTGGTGGTGTTCTCATACTACAGGCAAGCAGTTGATTTTGCTAGCTGCAGTATCAGTACATATATATATATATATATATATATATATATATATATATATATATAGATATATATATCCCAGCTTAGTGCAGCTACAGGCCATTAGTATGTCTGGAAGGCCAAGAAGGAGAGGCAGACAGTCACAAGCCAATAAGGGAGGGCAAGCAGGCTCTGTGTCTAGTGCTGGTCGTGGAGACGGTGCATCCTCATCAGCACGTGGCCATGGGACACGCTTGGCCTTTTTTTCGGCAGCTGGCCGTGTTGAGCCGCAACATGCGGAAGACTTGGTCGAGTGGATGGCCAAGCCGTCCTCATCCTCCTCATCCTCTCTCACCCATGCCCAGGGTGCTTTGTCTGGCAAAGCAGCGGCCTCTTCCCTCAGCTCAATGTCATCAGTGACTCCTTCCCTAGCTCCACCATGTCCTCCTGAGGAGTCCCTAGAACTGTTTGACCACAGTGTTGGGTACATGCTCCAGGAGGATGCCCAGCGTTTGGAAGGCTCTGATGATGATACTGAGCTCGATGAAGGCAGTAACATGAGCACGGACAAAGGGGGTGCCCAAGAAGGACAGCAATCTGGCAGTCATGCTCCCCCTGCTGCAGCATACTGCCAGGTTTGCTCCAGTGATGAGGAGGGAGGGGATGATGAGGTCACTGACTCAACGTGGGTGCCTGATAGGAGAGAGGAGGAGGAGGAGGAGGAGGAGGAGGCGGCACATCACCAACGAGGCAGGATGCCCTCCAGGGGCCAGCCTAAGGGCAGCACATTGACTGCATCACACCCCAAAGCTCCACATGTGCAGGGCGCTGCAGTCTCTGCGCGTTATTCAAAAAGTTCTTTGGTGTGGGCCTTTTTTGAGACGAGTGCATCAGATCGCACCGCTGCTATTTGCAACATATGTCTCAAGCGTATCTCACGTGGCCAAAACATCTCCCGCTTGGGTACCACATGCTTGACCAGACATATGTTGACCTGCCATGCAGTTCGTTGGCAAGCGTATCTAAAAGACCCACACCAAAGAACAAAGAGGATCTCTCCTTGCTCCTCATCAGCTGAGATTTCCAACCCCACTAGACCTCCAGTCCTCTCTGAGACCTGCAGTGAGAGGAATGAAGGTGTAGAATTAGGTGTGTCACAGCCAAGTACTTGTGGGCAATCTGCTTTTGGTACACCGACGTCAGATTGTACCAGGCAAAAAAGTTTGCTCCCAGCCATCCACATGCCCAGCGGTTGAATGCTAGCTTGGCAAAATTGCTAGCACTTCAACTGCTGCCTTTTCAGTTGGTAGACTCTGCCCCCTTCCGTGAGTTTGTGGAATGTGCGGTTCCTCAGTGGCAGGTACCCAAACGCCACTTTTTCTCATGGAAGGCGATTCCGGCTCTCTACCGGTATGTGGAAGGCAATGTCCATGCCTCGCTGGACAGGGCGGTCAGCGGTAAGGTGCATATTACCGCTGGCTCATGGTCCAGCAGGCATGGACACTGACGTTACCTAAGTTTCACGGCGCATTGGGTGACTCTGCTGGCAGCTGGGAAGGATGCAGGACAAGGTGCAGTAGTGTTGGAGGTTGTTCCGCCACCACGCCTCCAAAATGCTAACGATTGTGACACACCTCTCTCCTCCACCCCCTCCTCTTCTTCTTCCTCCATGGCCTCTTCCTCGGAACCAGCGGTGCTCCGTAGTCGTTCAAGGGGCTACGCAAGTACGCAGGCCAAAAGATGCCATGCGGTGCTTGAGCTGGTGTGCTTGGGGGACAGGAGCCACACTGGGGCAGAGGTTCTGTCAGCTCTGCAGGGGCAGGTTCAGAGGTGGTTGACGCCACGCCAACTCACGGCTCACGTCCTTAACTTGGTGGTGCAGCGGTTCTTGGGCAGGTACCCGGGCTTACAGGATGTCCTGAGGCAGGCCAGGAAAGTCTGTGTGCATTTCTGCCGGTCATATAATGCCAGTGCTCGGCTGACGGACCTCCAAAAGGAGTTTAACCTGCCCAAGAACCGCCTAATCTGTGACATGCCCACCATGTGGAACTCAACGTTGGCCATGCTGCAGCGGCTGCACACGCAGCAGAGGGCCATCAATGAGTACCTGTGCGACTATGGCACCAGGACAGGGTCAGGGGAGCTTGGTTTTTTTCCCCACGCCAGTGGGCCATGATCAGGGATGCATGCACTGTCCTGTCACCATTCGAGGAGGCCACGAGGATGGTGAGCAGTGACAGTGCATGCATCAGTGACACTGTCCCCCTTGTCCACCTGTTGGAGCACACGCTGCGTGGAATAATGGACAGGGCACTTGAGGCAGAACAGAGGCAGGAAGAGGAGGACTTCCTTAGCTCTCAAGGCCCCCTTTATCCAGACAGTGTTCCTGCGTGCCCGCCGATCACACAGGAAGAGGACGAGGAGGAGGAGGAGGAGGAGGAAGATTGTGTCAGTATGGAGGTGGAGCCTGGCACTCAGCATCAGCAGCAGTCTTTAAGGGATCAGTCCCAAGAAACACATGGACTTGTACGTGGCTGGGAGGAGGTGGCTGCGGACGTTGTCGTCCTTAGTGACCCAGAGGACTCCGGACCGAATGCCTCAGCAAACCTACGCTGCATGGCCTCCCTGATCCTGCAATGCCTGCGTAAGGATCCTCGTATTCGTGGTATCAAGGAGAAGGACCAATACTGGCTGGCAACCCTCCTTGATCCACGTTACAAGGGTAAGGTTGCGGACCTTATCTTGCCATCGCAGAGGGAGCAGAGGATGAAACATCTTTGGGAGGCCTTGCAGAAAGGTCTGTGCAATGCGTTCCCAGAGACTGGGAGGTTACAAACTCCTGTTTCTGGACAACGTGTTGCTGAGGCTTCGGTCTGTCAAAGAAGGAGCGGTGGAGAAGGTGGCCGTCTGACCGATGCGTTCAGACAATTTTTTGGTCCGCAGCCCCAAGGTATGATCGGTTCCAGCAACCATCGCCAGCGTCTGTTTTACATGGTGCAGGAATACCTAGGGGCAAGATCAGACTTGGACACCTTTCCCACCGAAAATCCTCTGGGTTACTGGGTCTTGAGGATGGATCACTGGCCAGAGCTTGCACAGTATGCAATTGAGCTACTGGCCTGTCCTGCATCCAGCGTTCTTTCGGAACGCACATTCAGTGCTGCTGGAGGCGTGGTAACCGATCACAGGGTGCGCCTGTCCACCGACTCGGTCGATCGGCTGACCTTCATAAAAATGAATCAGTCTTGGATCACCACCAGCTACCAAGCACCTTATGCTGATGTAACCGAATAATGTTTTTTGAAATCTCAGATCCCTTCAAAGACTGCCTATGCTGATGCTGAGTGACTATCCCTGAGTAATTATACTCTTCCTCCTCAATCATCACGCTGATAGCTTGTAAGAACATTTTTGGTTCTGGGCGCCACCACCAGTGCCTAAGGCACAATTTTTCAGCCCCTGTTTAACAGGGGCGTGTAATTACAATTTTTGATGTAATACTTTGCAGCAGGGCTCGTTCCTGCATTCCAACTAGAGTGTCTGTGAGGGGTTGCAGTGTTGTGGCACCAGCACCAGTGCCTAAGGCCCAATTTTTCTGCCCCTGTCTAACAGGGGCGTGTAATTACAATTTTTGATGCAATACTTTGCAGCAGGGCTCGTTCCTGCATTCCAACTAGAGTGTCTGTGAGAGGTTGCAGTGTTTTGGCACCAGCACCAGTGCCTAAGGCCCAATTTTTCTGCCCCTGTCTAACAGGGGCATGTAATTACAATTTTTGATGCAATACTTTGCAGCAGGGCTCGTTCCTGCGTTCCAACTAGAGTGTCTGTGAGGGGTTGCAGTGTTGTGGCACCAGCACCAGTGCCTAAGGCCTAATTTTTCAGCTCCTGTTCAACAGGGGCATGTAATTACAATTCTTGATCTAATATTTCACAGCAGGGCCCTGTGAGGGCTTACAGTATTGTGGCCACAGCAACACCTAAGGCCCAAATTTCTGCTGAGTATATAGGGCAGGACCCTACTTTCAAACATCTAACTTACAAACGACTCCTACTTGCAAACGGAAGGAGACAACAGGAAGTGAGATGAAATCTACCCCTAGGAAGGGAAATTCTCTCCTGTAAGAGTTAATATGGGAAAACAATTTCTCCTTTCCACTGATGCTTTCCAATCCTTGTTCCACAAAAAAACCCAAATTTTCAAAAAACATTTTTCATTGGGACAAAAAGTGAGGTGAAATCTTCTGAAGAGGAGGAAAGACAGCAAAACAAATGTCACAGGGGTGATAACCCTTCCCTATGTTTTCCAAAAAGCTTAAAAAAGATTTTTTGGCTGGAGCTAAACACGTTAAAAATGTACCCGTTCAAAATTACAAAGAGATTCTACTTAACAACAAACCTACAGTCCCTGTCTTGTTTGCACCGCCTGTATACTGCTGTTCAGAGTATATAGGGCCTGGTGGCCCCACACCTTTCCTTATTTTAATTTGGGTGCGGGGTTCCCCTTAATATCCATACAAGACCCAAAGGGCCTGGTAATGGACTGGGGGGTACCCATGCCGTTTGTCTCACTGATTTTCATCCATGTTGCCATGACCCGACATGACATTAAACCCGCAAGCAGTTTTAAATGAGATTTTTTCCTTTAAAAATGACATTTGGTGCAGGGACTGTTCTAAACACAGGAAACATGCGTCACTTTACAGGCATACTATAGACACCCCCCAGGTACGATATTTAAAGGAATATTTCACTTTTTTTTTTTTTACTTTAAGCATCATTAAAATCACTGCTCCCGAAAAAACGGCCGTTTTTAAAAGTTTTTTTTGCATTGATACATGTCCCCTGGGGTAGGACCCGGGTCCCCAAACCCTTTTTAGGACAATACCATGCAAATTAGCCTTTAAAATGAGCACTTTTGATTTCGAACGTTCGAGTCCCATAGACGTCAATGGGGTTCTAACGTTCGTGCGAACTTTCGGTCCGTTCGCAGGTTCTGGTGCGAACCGAACCGGGGGGTGTTCGGCTCATCCCTAGTCCACACCTAGAGTGTTTTAGTACTCACCTACTGGGGTAGGTGAGGTGTGATAACTATTACACTATCACCTTTATGGAAACTGTTTTGTTATAATTTATTCCACAATAACACTGTGTCTTTTAATACTTAGCCACTATAGAGTGATTTGGTGGAGCACTATTTGACATATAGGTAGCGCCACTCGCCCCTTCAAATCTTTTTTCTTTCTATATTCTAGAGTCCTCTTAGGGGGGGGGGTTGGGGAGGCTGAAACCTTCACACACGTCCTAAGCACAGATCTTCTTAATTAATTTATTTACAAGAAAATAATAACGTTATGATTTTGGGCTGGTATAATAATGCTATGGGGCTGGTATGTAACTTTTTCCAGGGCTGTTTTTTTATTCCCAGTCTGGCCTTGGTAATGTGGACATTGCTGCTGACTGCCTTGCCAAACAATGCCACAACATTGCCTTCTACATGATGGTACAGATCTGGAATGTCCTACGTGCAAAGAGATTGGGAAAGTACCATTGTGGTACAGTACATTCTGCAAACTTATGGAAGGGGGCAGAATCCAGCAGATGGAAAGGCAGCAGTTGTAAAGCCAGTAGCAGCTTGCCCAAAGCAAAATACAAAACATTAGTGTAGCGCTGAATAATGTGACCATGTGATTGGAAACAACTAAACATGTGAAAATAAAATGCACATACTGTAGGTAAAAGTATTGGTAACTGAAAGCAACCAATGCTTATAAAGTATAGTGAATGTAAACACAATCAAACACAAAAAGTGAATGTGTGAAATGTTTGTACAATTATGCTAGTGAAACACAATATGATGTGATGGATAATATATCAAAGTCCAAACGAGTGCATAAAAATGGTAAAAGTTCTTTCTCCCCCGTTTCCAGATAGAATTTTGACATATAATCTAGATAAACTGTACTCTTACCAGCTTTGGTGGACACACATGCCATACGTCAGTGAGTCAAACAAGCTCATAATCCTTGGTTTCTGGTTTCTGGTAGCGCGATGATGCCGCGCTGGATACACTGATCAATCTGCGGCTCCGGATCGTATGGCCAGACAGCAATGAACACCAAGCCGGTACAAAGTATGATGGTATGGGAATGGTCACCAGAGCCCAAATATAAAATGAAAAAGGAAAACGAGCTCCATATGGTGCAGTTCAACCAAATATGGATTATTGAAGCATAAAAAGTCTTACAACGAAATACAGGATATAGGATAAAAAGTGATCACAAAAATGAAATAAAAAGATATAAAAGCAATGTGGGAAGCAAAGAGGTGCTGGCCGATGCGTTTCGACTCAATAGGTCTTCCACTGGGGAAGTAGCAGCTTGGACAAGCTGGAATTTAGACACTGGGCATGTGGGTGGCAGTGACTGTATTTTTTTTCACTGCATCAGCTGAGGCTGAGAAATTTGCCTGCTATACTCTACAGCTGGTGGTGTGCTGCTGGCAGACGTGCTGCAAGGACTTGTGACACCCTTCACTATACCATCATCCCTGTCAGTGGAGGCTGCTGAGAGGTCATGAGATATAGCGGGGTAGACCTGAAAGGTGAAAAGTGAGGAGGAGAAGAATTGCATCCCTTTTGTGTGGCTTTCAGGTGCTATTGCCAACGGGGTTGAGTGGTGGGAGGTTAAATGCCTTGTCAAACATGTGGTACCCAAATGGGAACTCCTTGACGAGCACGGGCATTACTTGTTTCTGATGTTGGTTCTGACTCTCAGGTTGAGTTGTCTCAAGCAGATCAAGCATGGCAAAAACAGTGTTTTTGCCATGCTTGATCTACTTGAGACAAAGTTAGCAAATTGCAACAGTGCAATTAGCTGCACATGTGCTAAAAAAGGCCCAGACAGCTGAGCTGTGGGAAGTGAGCCGGGAGATAACAGCTCCACAATCTGATGGAATAGGGTGGCTGCTCTCTACTTTCACGATGATGGCTGCCTCTGAGGACCTCCTGCCTAAATGGGGTTGTGCCTGGCCCTCACTTTCCTCCTCTGCTCTATTCAGCATCCGAGTCGTGTCAGTGACATCATCATCATCATTATCCCCTCCATTCTCAACATTACTAAAGCCAACTTGGCAATCCACTGCGGCTGGGGAAACAAGACTGCCAATTTGTTGTTTATCAGTGTTCACCCCTCTCTGTAGGCTCATGTTACTACCTTCCTCAACCAGAGAGTCAGAACCAACATCAAAATCAAGTAATGCCTGTGCATCGTCAAGGAGTGGCTGACGATGTGTTTAACCACTTCAGCCCCGGAAGGATTTACCCTGACCAAGCCCTTTTTTGCAATACAGCACTGCGTCACTTTAACTGACAATTGCGCGGTCATGCGACATTGTACCCAAAAATTGACGTCCTTTTTTCCCACAAAAAAAAACAATCTTTTGGTGGTATTTGATCACCTCTGCAGTTTTAATTGTTTGCACTATAAACAAAAAAAGAGTGACAATTTTGAAAAAAAACAATATTTTTTACTTATTGTTATAATAAATATCCCCAAAAAATCTAAAAAAAAATTCTTCCACAGTTTAGGCCAATATGTATTCTTCTTCATATTTTTGGTAAAAAAAAATCACAATAAGAGTATATTGATTGGTTTGCGCAAAACTTTATTGCGTCTACAAAATGGAGATAGATTATGGCATTATTATTATTTTTTTTATTAGTAATGGCAGCGATCTTTGATTTTTATCATGACTGTGACATTGCGGCGAACACCTCGGACGCTATTTTGGGACCATTGGCATTTATACAGCGATCAGTGCTATAAAAATGCACTGATTACTGTGTAAATGTCACTGGCAGGGAAGGGGAACACTAGGGGGCGATCAAGGCCTTAACTGTGTTTCCTCAGCATGTTCTAACTGTAGGGGGGTGGGCTCACTAGAACATGACAGAGATCACGGCCCCCTATCACTGAGAGCAGTAGATCCCTGTCATGTTGCTAGGCAGAACAGGGAAATGCCTTATTTACATAAGCATCTCCCCGTTCTGCCTCTCCGTGCCACGATCGCGAGCCACCGGTGGACAACATACCCTGAGGCAGCGACGTATGGGTACGTTGTTTTGCGCACCCGTGCCACTTTGTCAACGTATGTCGGTGTGAGCCGGTCGGCAAGTGGTTGAATAAGTCAGCTGACTCCTCCATGCATGATGAATAACTAAAAGGTCTTGCAAACCACCAGAATCGGTAAATATAAAAATATGAATTGAAATATATATATATGATATTCAGCTGCTGACACTGTTCACAGTCCCATAAAATTGTGCTACCTAAATATTACAAATCAAAGTGCCGTGCTAAAATTATGAATCAAAGAACATGTTATATACCAGTGAACATGCATAACTAATATTTCTTATGCCGCGTACACACGGTCGGACTTTTCGGCTACAAAAGTCCGACAGCCCGTCCGACAGACTTTTGACGGGCTTTTGAGGGACTTTCGGCGGACTTTCTAACGAACGGACTTGCCTACATACGATCACACAAAAGTCCGACAGCCTAGTACGCGGTGACGTACACCAAGTCCGACGAGACTATAAAACGGAAGTTCAATAGCCCGTACGACACCCTTTGGGCTCCTTCTGCTAATCTCGTGTTTATCTCGTGTTAGTAGAAGTTTGGTGAGAGACAATTTCCGCTTGTGAGACTCGTATTTTTCAGTTCGTTTTAACTGTTGTTCAGTCTGTGCTTGTGAGGTTTGTATCTGCTTTTCAGTGCGTTTGGTCAGTTGGCATTGAGCAATCTTTGTTTTATTGTCCGCTCGTTGCTGATTTTCAGGTCGCTCTTCACAGGCCTTGCTGTTCTTCAGTGCGTTCTGTTAAGTGCGTTCTGACCAGCTGACTGTTTTGAAGCCATGTTACGTGTACGTACTCGTCGTAGAGCTTGTGCATTGTATGTGCTTGGTGCTGTAGTTCAT
Organism: Lithobates septentrionalis; assembly: GCA_037952835.1. Classification (NCBI taxonomy): domain Eukaryota; kingdom Metazoa; phylum Chordata; class Amphibia; order Anura; family Ranidae; genus Lithobates; species Lithobates septentrionalis. The sequence continues at coordinate 689,678 of JBBDGP010000731.1, forward strand.
TCTTCAGCCCAAGACCAGTCCATGAACAGGGCGAGCAGGAGTTCATGGACGAAGAATTGGTTGCTCCAGCGTGACCAATTCTGTCACATGCCATTGCTCCGTGAGATCCGTGAGAATAACCCTGAGGATTTCAGGAACTTTCTCCGGATGACGGACTCCGTTTTTGACCGTTTGTTGGCTTTGCTCACCCCTTATATCAGCAGGCAGGATACCTGCATGAGGCAAGCCATTACTCCGGAGCAGAGGCTAGTTGCCACGTTGCGGTACTTGGCGACAGGGAGAAGCCTGCAGGACCTTAAGTTCTCGACAGGCATCTCCCCCCAGGCTCTGGGGATCATTATCCCAGAGACCTGTTCTGCCATCATTCAGGTCCTGCAGAAGGACTATATTAAGGTAAGAATTTGTATCCTTATTAGCATCACATGTTATTTTATTTAATGTTTGATAATGTAATGTATTTCTTAACTCAAACACTACTTACCATCATTGCAATATAGTGTGAATGTCCCTTTTTTGTCCTCATGCATGCTGTAATTTTTTCATGTTCTTTTTTGTCCTGCATGTATATTTGCCTTCACTAACCTCCCCATCCAAATAGTGTGTGTGTCATTAACTCGATTTCCAATCACCCCCCCCCCTAAACTCCATCTAAATAGTGTGTCATTAACTTGATTTCCAATCCCCTCCTCCCCCCCTAAACTCCATCCAAATAGTGTGTGTGTCATTAACTCGATTTCCAACCCCCTCCCCCCCTAAACTCCATCCAAATAGTGTGTGTGTCATTAACTCGATTTCCAATCCCCTCCCCCTAAACTCCATCCAAATAGTGTGTGTGTCATTAACTCGATTTCCAATCCCCCCCCCCAAAACTCCATCCAAATAGTGTGTGTGTCATTAACTCGATTTCCAATCCCCCCCCCTAAACTCCATCCAAATAGTGTGTGTGTCATTAACTCGATTTCCAATCCCCTCCCCCCCTAAACTCCATCCAAATAGTGTGTGTGTCATTAACTCGATTTCCAATCCCCTCCCCCCCTAATAATTTGCTATAATGTTCTGTGGTGTTGATTTTAAAAAAGCAAATATATGTTGCACTTTGCAAAATGCATTTGCACTCTGCAAGTGCATTTGCTCCAGGGCTTTAGTAAATGAGCAGAAGCTTTGCTGATTTCCATCATCCAATCATGTGCAAGCCACAAAGTGTTTGGATTAATTGCCCTTGCATGTGATTGGGTACTCCTTGCAACATGAAGCCTTTACCTTACCTCATTTACTAAGCTGTGGAGCAACTGCACTTGCAGAGTGCAACAACTGCACTTTTCAAACTGCACAGTCTTGTAGCCTTTAGTAAATCCAACCCTGCGTGTCCTTAAACTTAATTTCTAATTTCACCACCCCCTAAAATGTAACAATGTGCCATCGGAGGGGGTAAGCAATCTGATAAGTGTGCCTTTCCATATTATTTAGTAAAGAAGATTTCAATTATTTAATGTTATACTGATGCTGGGCAATAATGTTTTAAGTGTAATGTTCTTGCAATGTTCTTTTCAAAATTACTGAGTTTTGGTTTCTTGATTGATTCCCCAGTTTCCTTCAATGCCACAGGAATGGCAGACTGTGGCATTTCATTTTGCCACCTGTTGGGACTTTCCCAACTGTGGAGGGGCTATAGATGGGAAACACGTCCACATCGTGCCACCACCCCATTCTGGGTCATACTATTTTAATTATAAGGGGTTCCATAGTATTGTCTTAATGGCGGTGGTGTCGGCACAATATGACTTTCTGTATGTGGATGTGGGGAAGAATGGCCGGATGTCAGATGGAGGAGTATTTGCCCAGACGGAGTTCTACCAGCGTCTCCAGAGTGGTGGCCTGGGATTGCCACCTGATGCGGATAACGTGGAAGGACTCCCCTTTGTCTTCATAGCAGATGAAGCCTTCGCTCTGAGCAAGCACCTCATGAGGCCGTTCCCCCAAAAGGACCCTCACCCCGGAGAGGAGGGTTTTTAATTTCCGGCTGGCCAAAGCGAGAAGAGTTGTTGAGAATGCTTTTGGGATTCTGGCCAGCCGGTTCCGCCTGTTTCAGACATCGATAAACCTTGCGGAATACAAAATTACATAATTTTAGTGTGCTGCATCCTGCACAACTTTTTGAACAAACATTCCCCAAATTATATTTTGCCAGTTGGGCCTGAGGCCGGACTTATTATTAGTGACAATCTGATGGGCCTGGATACTGTCCGCACTGGCTTGGCCCCCCAAAGTGCCCGTCAAGTTTGTGATCAATATGTAGATTATTTTATGGGTACGGGGCCATTGCAATGCCCCAGAATATTTAATTTGTTAAAACAAAAAATCTTGATCAAATCTTGAATTATATTTATTGCTTGCCTTTCTTTTTGGCTTTCTCCTAGGTTATCATAGAGCACTTGTAGTGCCAAGTGTATTTTCCTTTAGTAAATAAGCACCATTGTCACTGTAAACAACTATTAACTTTAAACAAACTGATATTGAGCATTGAAAGAAGAAACCATACATTTTGTTAATTACTAAACAGATTTTTTAATATTCGGTGTACATTCACTTGTGCGTTTGTAAAAAATGTTTATAGTCAAAAATATATCTATATTTAGAAATTTTCAACAATATAATTAGGTCATTTTTTTTACATTATTTTTTTTTAATTTTTGTTTTAACAAACAGGCCTCTATTTTTTTTTGTTTTTGAAAACAGGCCTCTATTTTTTTGTTTTGTTTTTATTTTATAAAAACAGACCTCTATTTTTTTTTGAAAACAGGCCTCTATTTTCTTGTTTTTTTATTTTATAAAAACAGGCCTCTATTTTTTTTGTTTTTTGTTTTTTGAAAACAGGCCTCTATTTTTTGGGGGTTTTTTATTTTATAAAAACGGGCCTCTATTTTTTTTGTTTTTGGTAATAAAGAAAACAGGCGTCCTTTTTTTGGATTCTAAATTTTTGGAAACAGGCATATAATTTTAGGAATATACAAGAGAAGGCCCAGAATGGGGTCAGCAAACAAGGAAATGAAGAACATGATCGATGTTTTTTTGGTTGAAAAAGGGCATTTAGATTCTCCCCAAAACATTGATCATGTTCTTCATTTCCTGCTGCATACGATCCAGCCGATTCCGCATTAAATCAATCTCCCCATTCCAGGCCATTATCTGACCAATTAGGCGTTGTGCACTGTCTGTGCTAAAATGTTCACCCAGACCTAAAATTGAATGAAAAAAAAGATGTGTTTAGAAATATGCAGCCATACATAGATTACCTTACCATAAGCTGGTATCTCAGACACTGACCTGGTGGGGTGCCCATGTCACATACTTCATAAACATCCTCAGGGGTGGCGCTGTTGCTTGATTCAAGCACAACCAGATCACCTAAAATAGAGTAGAAAATGTTATTTACAAAATATGCAGCCATACATAGATTACCGTAAGCTGGTGTGTCAGACACTCACCTGGTGGGGTGCCCATGTCGCCCACCTCTCCTTCCTCCACATCCTCTGTGGGGCTTGGGCTGATTTCCAAATTATGGTGTTGCGGTTGGGGGGGACTGGGCTCATCTTGTCTGAGTCTTTTTTCCCCTATGTGAATGAAAAAAAATATATACTTATATAGATATAGATATATAGATAGATATCTATATATATCTATATATAGATATATATATATAGATAGATAGATATATAGATAGATAGATAGATAGATAGATAGATAGATAGATAGATAGATCTATATATATATATATATATATATATATATATATATATATATATATATATATATATATATATATATATATATATATATATATATATATATATATATATATATATATGAGAGAGAGAGAGAGAGATAAAAAATATAGATAGATACATTAAAAGATATAGGTCTGTATATATGTAACGAGGTTTATTAAGATCGTTTCAAATGATATAAACTCGTACATTAAAGTAAAGCACATGGAGCAGTATACAAGGTAATAAACAGAATATGAATACACGACAAGTACTTTACTTTTTTTCAGCACTTTACGGATCCGTCTGTACTGATCCGGCTCCTGGATTTTGAGGTTGGACCATCTTTTCAGAATATGATCTTTTGAGCGCTGTACCCCAAAAGAAAGATGTAATGTCTTCACCACCTTCGCCATTATTTTGGCTTTTCTATAATTAGGCCGGGCGTACAGTCCATACTTCCCATCATAGTCATTTTTTCTCAGAATTGCCACCATTTCCACCATCTCTTTAAAGGACATATTCGAGGCCTTAAATCTCTACTTCCCAGATCGGGACGTTCCGGACTCCGGGCTTTCGTCGCTACCTGAGGTAGTACACACCTGCTGTGTCTCCGCCATTGTTCATCCCACTATGCACCGTAGAAAGAATGGGCGGAGAATATTTGTTAAAATAGAACGTCAGGGGCGGGCGACGCAGGCGGAGTTTCACACATGCGCAGTGTATAAAGAGAGGTATTACGCATGTGTCGTATGTACGTTTTTTGCGTAGAGACAAGGGGGCTGAAAATATGCGTAAAGAAAGAACATCAGGGGCGGGCAAAGCAGGCGGAGTTTCACGCATGCGCAGTGTATAAAACGTTATTACGTATTGTGTCGTACGTACGTTCTGTGCGTAGATGATAGTGGACTGGGACGCTATAAAACGAAGGTAATTTTAAATTTTGAAATTTGGTAAAAACTTTGTAGCAAGCAGCCTATATGGCTTGACAGATTGATGAGGCCTATGTAGGGATAAGATGATGAGGGTTTAGCAGAAACATAAGTGTTTTTTGTCTTGTGTCTTTATCTTTTACAGAAATTATGAATGCAAAATTTAAGGAGCCTGAATTTCTGTCGGCTTCTATTAATCAGTACAGAGAGATGAGGAATCTGTGGGAGGTCAAACACCCTCAATATTATCTTAAGCATGTAAGGAAGTCAACGCTGGAGAGACTTCTGACATTTGTCCAGATGTACATCCCAGAAGCAATGATGGAGATGTTGTTATTGAAAATTGGGATCTTGAGGAACATGTATAAGAGGGAGCATAACAAGATCCAGAATTCCATGAGATCAGGAGCATCAGCAGATGATGTATATGTACCCAGGCTGTGGTACTACAATAAACTACGTTTTCTTGATGACCAGACTGAAGCCAGGGCATCACTTTCAACCCTTCCCTCCACCCTTCCCTCCACCCTTCCATGCACTCTTCCATGCACCCTTCCCTCCACCCCAGCAGAGGCTGATGAGGACCAAGCTGGGTCTCCCATCCTGGAAGAACCGAATGTGACCATCTAGAGTCAGGTAAATTAATTTAAAAAATATTTACTGTCCTAATATTATTGATGTTAACTAGATAGTTACAATTGATTAAAAGAATTTTATCCTAAAAATGATGTATACATATCAATTGACAGTAGTGGCCAAATATGTTTGTCACCTGCTTTAAAAAATGATGGTGTCTGATTTCTAGACTCTTATTAATAGATGTATTAACATTGAATTTGCAAGTCATGAGAAGCAAATTGTGTGTCATTGATGAACCAAAAGCAAACAACTAAAACTATGTCCCTTTTTTATACACAGGATGAGGTTAGCCAGGAGGAAAGTGGGGAAAGTGGCAGGCAGGAGGAGGCCGGGCCCAGGGACAGCTAGAAGGAGGCCGGGCCCAGGGACAGCCAGGAGGAGGCAGGACCCTGTGTCATCCAGTAGGAGGCAGGACCCTGTGTCATCCAGGAGGAGGCCGACCCAGTGTCAGGCAGGAGGTGGCTGGGCCCAGTAGGAGCCTGACCCAATCCCAAGTGGCTCCCCTCCGCCTTCCTCCAAAAAGGACCAGGAAGGGGACGGTGACACAGGAGGCATCCCTGCGCCTCATGAGAGAGGCCACCAATTTTTTGAAGAGCCCCCCCGAAGCTGAAGAGGCCTATGGGTGCTATTTAGCCAGCAGGCTGCTTCAAATGGAGTGGGGCCAACGCATCATTTGTGAAAAACTGTTTGCTGATACACGATACACAAGGGGCTGAAGGGCGAGCTAACTGCCAACACACAAATAAATGAGGCAGCCCCCCTCTTTCTCCTCCTTCTCCTCCTGCCACAACTCAACCACCAGAACCACAGCCTCCAAGGAAGGCTGCAGGGAAGGGTGCAGGGCAGCGTGGAGGGAAGGCTGCAGGGAAGATAAAAAGTGATGACCTGGGTTCAGTCTGGTCTGACAGAAGACGCAGGCTGTTGTAGTACTAGTCTGGGGACATCTATGTCATCTGCTGCTGCTGTTGTTCTCTGGGATTCCTGGACCAGATTGTGCTTCCTCTTATATGGACTCCTCAAGATGACAATTTTCTTGTCCACAGACTTTTGCCAGCGTTGACTTCCTCTTTATTTTCTTTTTACCATAAATAAATGGATATTTTAGTTTATGAAAAGACTTTATGTGTTTTAATTAACATCATTGATTTAGAGACAATGTCAAATTAACAAGGGACAACAACCTCCTTGAGGTTGCAAAAACACAAAAAAATATATATAATGTTCTAGTGGTAACTTTAAAAAAAAAAACATAACCAAAAAAGGTTCTTTGTGTTAACTTTATATACAAAGAAAAAAATCTAAATAAAAAAAAAATGCTTCTTTGTGGTAACTTAACCTAACAAAATTAAAAACAAAAAAAAAAAGAAAAATGTATTTGTGTTCAATTTAAGAACTACAAAAATAAAAAAAATGGTTCTTTGTGGTAACTTTACAAACCCAAAAAATAAAATAATGTAGTTAAAGATAAAATAATTTCGACAATAATCATAAAAAAAATCTTGTTTAAATCTAAAATAAAAGATGACTCACAAAAAAAAGTGTAAACATTAGTATTGAGATATGGCTTTTAAAAAAATACTATATCATTCATGAGATCAAAGAGAAAGAATCCAGAAATCAGTTTGGGAGAACTCTGTGTGAATAGGAACAGCAAAACATCCGGGGAAGCCCACACACGGATTTGGTCCGTCGGCGTCCGTCGGACTTTTGTAGCCGAAAAGTCCGACTGTGTGTACGCGGCATTACTGTACAAATACACCATCCTGCCCCCTCCCCAACGTGTGTAGACACAGGGAATCACGTATCTTCCTCAGGGGGATTGCTATTGGATGGGTGGTTCGACAATTTAAAATTATCAGTCAGCGATTTTTGTGTAGTTCAAGTCATCTATTCATTGTCCATTGTGTTATTCCATATACCCTTTACAATGCGCAGCAACTTCTATATAAACAACACTAATCAGTAATGTGTATTTCAGGACTGTGTATTCCACGGACCTGCGTCCCCATGGGTTATATTTACATATAAAATTAATTAAATTAAATTAAAACCAATAAGTCCCAATTGATACACTTTACCTATATCAATAGGTTCACATACTTATTAAATCGCTAAATGTAAGTGGTGATGTTAATTGGATATCTTTTAAAAAAAAATAATAATCCATAATAACCCAGATTCAAGAATTATACTTTACAATCTTTGCTTTATAGATGACCTATTATTTATATGGAATGGTAATATGAATTATATGGAATTATTATTGCAATCGATGAACAATATTGAGCAAAACATCAGGTTAACTTGGGAAGTTAGTAGTAACCAGGTGCATTTTTTGGACCTGGAGATCATTAGTATGCCCTGTGGCTTAATAACAAAAACATACGGTACTTTAAAGAAACAGATAGAAATTCATATATTCCCACCACTAGCTGCCATTTTAAACCCAGGATAACTAACATAACGAGAGGACAATATACAAGGTTAAAGAGGAATTGTACCAAATTAGAAGATTTTGAAATACAATCAAATAAATTGACTAAAATGTTTAGGGATAAAGGCTGTCAAGAGGAATTTTTGGAGAAAGAAAGAAATAAGATTAGAGATACAGAAAGAAAGTTATTGTCAGAGGATAGAAACAAAAGAGAAGTAAATGAGGGTATAGGTCCCTGTATTGTTTTAGATTATAATCTGCAAACTAGGGACGTGGAAACAATAATTAATAAGTATTGGTAAGTTTTCAAACAACACTAATGGGGCGTACACACGATCAGACTTTTCGACCGGACTGGTCTGACAGACTTTCCAGCGGACTTTCGACGTCTTTTGACGGACTTCCGACTGACTTTCTAATGAACGGACTTGCCTACACACGATCACACCAAAGTCCGATAGATTTGTACGTGATGACGTACGCCGGACTAAAATAAGGAAGTTGATAACCAGTAGCCAATAGCTGCCCTAGCGTCGTTTTTTGTCCGTTGGACTAGCATACAGACGAGCGGATTTCTGGGTCCGGCAGAGTTACGACGTAAAGATTTGAAGCCTGTTCCAGATCTAAAGTCCGTCAGATTTGCGACTGGAAAGGTCCGCTGAAGGTCCGGTGAAGCCCACACACGATCGGATTGTCCGCCGGATTTGGTCCGTCGGCGTCCGTCAGACCAGGCCAGTCAAAAAGTCCGACCGTGTGTACGCCCCATTAGATTTAAGAGAAACCTTATCTGACAAACCATGAATAGTATATAAAAGAGCCCCATATTTAAGGGATAAATTAGTCCACAATGTAATAGAAGCCTAAGCCATTTATGTTCTGAGATATTATGGATCCCATGGCTTGTGACACCATAGGGGTAGTGTATGCGATAAAATGCCCTTGTGATTTAATTTACATTGGTAGAACTAAAAGAGCCCTTAAAGATAGGATGGAGGAACACGTTAGAAATATAAAAAATTAGTTTGATAAACATTATCTGTTAACACACTTCAGAGATATAGAGTACATAATAATAACTCAAAAGGGCTGCAGTTTTGGGGAATAGAGGCCCCAAAACATTATTGGAGAGGGAGCAATTTTGTAAGGGAAATTAGTAAAAGAGAATCATGGTGGATACACCAAATGGGTTATTTTGTGCCAGGGGGACTGAACAAGGATTTTTATCTACAGTATCTCACAAAAGTGAGTACACCCCTCACATTTTTGTAAATATTTTATTATATCTTCATGTGAAGATGTCCAAATTGGGCCCAAAGTGTCAATATTTTGTGTGGCCACCATTATTTTCCAGCACTTCCTTAACCCTCTTGGGCATGGAGTTCACCAGAGCTTCACAGGTTGCCACTGGAGTCCCCTTCCATCCTCCATGATGACATCACGGAGCTGGTGAATGTTAGAGACCTTGCGCTCCTCCACCCTCCATTTGAGGATGTCCCACAGATGCTCAATAGGGTTTAGGTATGGAGAGATGGTTGGCCAGTCCATCACCTTTATCCTTAGCTTCTTTAGCAAGGAAGTGGTCATCTTGGAGGTGTGTTTGGGGTTATTATCATATTGGAATACTGCCCTGTGGCCCAGTCTCCAAAGGGAGGGGATCATGCTCTCCTTCAGTATGTCACAGTACATGTTGACATTCATGGTTCCCTCAGTGAACTGTAGCTCCCCAGTGCCAGCAGCCCTCATGCAGCCCCAGGCCATGACACTCCCACCACCATGCTTGACTGTAGGAAGGACACACTTGTCTTTGTACTCCTCACCTGGTTGCTGCCACACACACTTGACACCATCTGAACCAAATACGTTTATCTTGGTCTCATCAGACCGCAGGACATGGTTCCAATAATACATGTCCTTAGTCTGCTTGTCTTAAGCAAACTGTTTGTGGGCTTTCTGGTGTATCATTTTTAGAAGAGGCTTCCTTCTGGGATGACAGCCATGCAGACCAATTTGATGCAGTGTGTGGCATATGGTCTGAGCACTGACAGGCTGACCCCCAACCCCTTCAACCTCTACAGCAATGCTGGCAGCACTCATACATCTATTTCCAAAAGGCAACCTCTGGATATGAAGATAAACATGTCCACTCAACTTCTTTGATCGACCATGGTGAGGCTTGTTCTGAGTGGAACCTGTCCTGTTAAACTGCTGTATGGTCTTGGCCACCATGTTGCAGCTTAGTTTCAGGGTCTTGGCAATCTTCTTATAGCCTAGGCCATTTTTATGTAGAGCAACAATTATTTTTTTCAGATCCTCAGAGAGTTCTTTGGCACGAGGTGCCATGTTGAACTTCCAGTGATCAGTATGAGAGATGGGAGCGATAACACCAAATTCAACACACCTGCTCCCTAGTCACACCTGAGACCTTGTAACACTAATGAGTCACATGACACCAGGGAGGGAAAATGGCTAATTGGGCCCAATTTGGATATTTTCACTTAGGGGTGTACTCACTTTTGTTTAGACATTAATGGCTGTGTGTTGAGTTATTTTTAGGGGACAGCAATTTTACACTGTTATAAAAGCAGTACACTGACAACTTTACATTGTAGCAAAGCGTCATTTCTTCAGTGTTGTCACATGAAAAGATATAATAAAATATTTACAAAAATGTGAGGGGTGTACTCACTTTTGTGAGATACTGTACGTTGCTTCCTTAGGGATCGTTAGTAATCCTTCTATTCTTTGCATTGGGTACAACATTTAGTTAGGAAGGTATTATACTATCTCCGGTTAAGGCTTTACATTGTTTAGTATTATTATTGATTATTTTTGAGGAATATATTAGTTTAAAATGGGTATAGATTGTATGTTAAGTAATCTACAGGTCCCATTGATAATATAGGGTTCATTGAAAACATGGGGGCATGCAGTTTAGGGTGCAATACACATCCATCTTGTCCACTAAGCAGTGGATTTTTTTGGATGTATATTTTACAAAATAGAGTATATCCTACAATCCTACAAGTTGGATAAGCAGCAAGGATGGGAAGTGTTATCATAATGGGGAATTTTAATTATCCAGACATAGACTGGGCAGAGGGAACCACGCCAGTTCCTAAATATCTTGTGGGACAATTTCATGGTTCAGATGGTAGACGCACCAATTGGAAATAGGAGAAGAAAAACTAACCCCTCAAAAGATAGGTGGGACTTTAAAGGCAACGAAGTAGTAAAAAACTATTTTATTGAGGGGCGTGGCTTAGCTATGGCCGAGTGAAGATGTGCTTTGGAGGAGCTCCCTGTCCAACTCGGCCTACACGGATCAAAAGACGCCTTTAAAGTGAGCACGGCATGAGCAACCCCAAACGTTACAGAACGAGATCGTCATCCCGGGGAACCCACCACTGGACCACACAAACGGGCATTCCACCTTTTTTCAGAGGTCAGGCGGACCTTTCTCCCGGCGCCATAGCTGCCGCGCCACGTGGGCCCAATACTCCTCCGATCTGCACGGAATCCCTGATGGCTTCCCCCACACAGACCCCGACGCCCTTACCTCTCACGGGCACGCCAGCCATACTCTGCACGGAGATGGAGAGACACCCGGTCAGTCAAAACATCCTGGAAGACGACCTCCGCAGCATGCTCAGGGCTCTCCCCACAAGAGCAGACCTGGAGGCCCTACCCACGAGAGCGGACTTTGAGACCATGATCCTGAGGATTGAGGAGGCACACAGGAAAGACATCCAAGAAGTAAGGGATGACTTACAATCTGTGGAAACCCGAGTCACCTCTGGTGAAACTAAGATTGCCGCCCTGGAGGAGAGGTTGCAGGCAATGGAACACTCGCAGCAGACGCATTCTCTGGAAGCACAAGAAATGCAGCTCCACCTGGAGGAGTTGGAGGACCGTAGCCGCCGCAACAACCTGCGGCTACGGGGGATACCAGAGGCCACGGGCCCGGAGGACCTGGCGGCGACGGCGATCTTCCAGGGCCTACTAGACCACCCTCCGCCGCATCTGGAGATCGACAGGATCCACCGCACCCTGGGCCCAAAACCCTCAGACCCAGCCAGGCCGCGGGATGTCTTATGCCGCATACACCGCTTTGCACAGAAGGAGACCCTACTCAGGTAAGCATGGGACCAGGGAGAGATAGAATTTGACGGGGCCCACATCCAAATTCTGCCTGACCTGTCGAGGGCTACGTTACAGCGCCGAGCCATGCTGAAGCCCATCTTGGAACTAGCAAGGAGACATGGCTGCACGTACAGATGGGGATACCCGCTGGCGGTGACCTTCCGCAATGATCGGGCCTACTACACACTACGAACCCCAGCAGACCTACCGGCCCTCTTCGACTTCATGGGGGCGGTACCGATCCAGGTCCCGAATTGGCTACTGAGAACCCCGCGACCGACCGGCCGATCAGGCCTAAACACGAGCAGAATCAGCCCGTCCACCCGCTCACAGAGGTCCCGAGGAAGATCCCGCGCCAGATCAGATAACGGGGCACGTGAGTCATGAGGCTACTGTAAGTAACCGTGAACATAGTGGCTACCATACACCTACTCCTTTTGTCAGTTACAGTTGGGTATCCTATACCCATTTGCTTGGTTGACCTTTTAAACAGTTGGCGTTTTTGCCCTATTCAGGCGGTTTTGTAAGCCGCCAGCAGACCTTTGCACTTCTACATGTTATCGGTCTTGGCATGCTTCCCAGACCCTCGTGGCATAGAATGCCCCGATCACGTGACTGCCAGAGATACTCTTGAGACACCTGGTCCGCCCCGGTTGGACACAGCAAGGGACAAACTAAGCTGGGAGAAGTCTGCGGGGAGACGGGAGAGTGCCTAGTGCCTACTTGGCGGCCCCTCCCCCCTTGCCCTGGATGATCATCTGAATAGACGGAATGCCTGGGGGATGTGTTTGCCCTTCCCCCCCCGCCTCATGCTCACCTTAGTGTTGAAATGAACGCAGCAGAGAAGAAATGACATATTTGATACTCCCGACTAGATTGGGAGGTAGTGAGTTGCTGCATTGGGAACGTTATTCTATCGCAAGATCAATTGGTAACAAACAATCTCGGTTCCCTTATAGTGTTGTATGGCAGCCCTGGGGGGCGCGGGTGTTCTTTGCTGGTTTTTTGAGGGGAGGGGGACTTGAGCCGGGGGGGCTGGATGGGGAGTACGGCAGTGCTATTAAGTATTAGGGCACATATAATCTGAAGGTAGACGTTAACTCGAACAAATTGGTGTGTGAATAGGATGGAGAGACGAAGGCTGTGCGGTGCACTGACTGTAGTGGGGGTGCAGAACATAACTAGGTTACTGTTCTTGTGTCCGGCGACCCCACGTGCAGTCTTTGCACCGCTGGAATATTACCGGCAGCCATCACCTGTAAAATCAACACTTAAAAGAGTTACGCTGAAGCCCATCAGAGGGGCTCTACCATCAACGTTACATATATGCAGGGTATGTTTGCTGGTTTAATATATATGTCAACCAACTAGTTGAGTTGTTCTTGGAGTATCACACGGTTAATTATAGGATGCTTGTCTATCGTTAGCCTATTATGAATACAGTGTTGCTCATGTTACACAGACCGTATGCTCATACATAACATCACAGTTTCAGTTTTAGATATGCTCCTAGAGTTAAAGTATTTTTTGCCTGGAGTACCAATTATATTATAGATCCGGGGGTTCGGGAAGGACATAGCCCTCCCCCCGAGGTCCTAGCTTGACACTTCCCCACTTAGGAAAACGACTACACCCAGGTAATACTGGCGTGCGTTGAAGAACAACTTCAGTCAAATAGAAATCATCCACTCGTTGTTTTGGGTGATCGGGGAGATTCCCCTTCACGACACCTTTCGCAACTAGGGTGGGCTTATACCTCTTTCTAAACTTTTCCCTCCTTCCTAGTCAACCACCTTTCTCCCCCCTACACTTTTCCCCTTCCCTCTCTCCCTCCCCATACCTATAATTGTTTCTCGCGAACATGGGGGTACTTAATGTGGTCACCCTTAATGCAAAGGGACTGAACGTCCCGGAAAAGCGGAGAATGCTTCTAAATGACATGAGATACATGAAAGCCGACATAGTACTAATACAAGAGACACATTTCAGAGAAGACAAGTTTCCAATATTAAAAAATAGGTATTACCCGACAGCATACCACTCCACCCACATAGCCGCTAAATCCAGAGGGGTATCTATCCAGATCTCCGCATCAGTACCGTGGACACTAGTGGACAAAAAGGCAGACCCGGCAGGCAGGTTCCTTTTTATAAAAGGCCTGATAGGTGGCACCAAAGTGACCATCGCAAATTTTTACGCCCCAAATGAACACCAAGACACATTCATGAAACGACACCTTAAAACACTACAGAATTTCTCTGAGGGCCAATTGATTGTAGGAGGCGATCTTAACATCCCCTTAATCCCAGCAGAAGATACCTCGACAGGCTCTTCCTCCATCACACGTGGCACCCGCAGGGAGATGTCTTTAGCCCTCCATGCGGCACAGCTAATAGACACCTGGCGCCTTTTTCACCCTGGGGAACGAGACTACACTTTCTGCTCTCGCCCGCACCAGGTGTATTCTCGTATTGACTTCCTCTTAGTTCCACACAACCAACTTCGGGCGGTCAAAAACACAGCCATCGGATCCATTACATGGTCCGACCACGCCCCGGTGTCCATGCAATACGACCTCACTGACTTTTTCAAAGGTCAAAGGAAACCCTGGAGACTAAATGAAAGTCTTTTACAAGACCCAGCCATAGTTGCAGACATCACAAAAGAAATTTCACACTACTTCCACACTAACACCTCAGAAGACGGAGAGTTTGGTCTAATATGGGAAGCACACAAAGCGGTGATCCGCGGAGTGCTTATTAAGCACGGGTCAAGAGTTAAAAAACAAAAGTCATCACAATTAGCATCACTATTTGACAAACTCCACAAACTAGAATCTGCCCATAAAACAACGCCGACTAGACCCCTGGGTAGCGAATTAGATACGATACGTATGCAAATAACAGACCTGCTCCAATTCAAGGCTAAGGCTGCTCTCCAGGTCTCCCGGAAAAAGATCTACGAATCGGGCAACAAGTGTGGCAGACTTCTGGCCCAATCTCTAAAATCACAAAACATGGCATCATATATCCCACACATTAACTCTCCTACGGGACAAAGAGCTACCTTGCCCCTACAAATCACACAAGAATTTAGATCATACTACGAAAACCTATGCAATTTAAACATGACACAACCCTCCCTAGAGAAAATAGCAGAATATTTAGCAGACTCCAAAATGCCATCCATATCGACTGAGACGAGAGACCTACTAGACGAACCCATTACTCTGACAGACATACAAATGGCGATAAAAAATACCAAGCAAGGGAAAGCTCCCGGACCTGACGGACTCACACTCCAATATTACAAGACGCTACTCCCATCACTAGGACAACACCTAGCCAAACTATTCAATGACTTAGGCAAAGGGAAACTACTACACAATAACACTCTACAAGCCCAAATAACTGTAATCCACAAAGAAGATAAAGACCCGACCCAATGCGGTAGCTATCGTCCTATATCCCTACTGAACACAGACCTGAAGCTATTCACAAAAATCCTGGCCACTAGACTACAACAACACATAACCAGCTTAATCCACCTAGACCAGGTAGGTTTTGTCCCTACCAGGGAGGCGAGGGACAACACTACTAAGGTCCTGAACCTGCTCTATCACGCCACTAAGACAGCCACGCCAATGGTCTTGCTCAGTACTGATGCTGAAAAAGCATTTGACCGGGTAAATTGGTCATTTATGCTTACAACGTTAAGACACATTGGCCTTGGTGACTCCATGTTAAATTGAATTTCAGCAATATACACAGCACCGACGGCTAGAGTAAGGGTGAACGGAGTAATGTCAGATGTTTTCCAGATTTCGAATGGCACATGACAGGGCTGTCCGCTCTCCCCCCTCCTTTTCGCATTATCACTGGAACCATTCCTTTGCCACACCTTACCATAGACAATACTCAATATAAAATATCAGCATACGCTGATGACTTGATGTTTTCATTAACAAACCCAGTGATATCCCTTCCAAATTTGCTAAAAGAATTTTCCGTATACGGGTCCCTAGCCTACCTGAAAATTAATTGGGCCAAATCAGAAGCTATGAGTGTAGGAATCCCTGCTTCGATGCTCACACCCCTTAAAGCCAGTTTTAAACTGAAATGGACAGACAAAGCCTTAAAATATCTGGGCACGTACATCCCCCAAACAATGGCAAAACTGTATGAAATTAATTTCCCACCACTACTTACAAAAATAAAAACACTGCTAAATACTTGGCAATCGGGCCTTCATTCCTGGATGGGACGTGGTAACATCCTGAAAATGTCTATATTACCAAAAATACTATACCTAATGCAGGCCATTCCGATACGTATTCCCCCCGGTTTCTTCAAGCAAATTCAAACAATATTTACTGAATTTGTATGGGCTAAGAAAAGACCCCGCCTGCCAAACAAATTACTTGTCCTCCCCAAATCTCACGGGGGGTTAGCGATACCCGATATACGCGTATACCATCAAGCAGTACACCTGGGTAGACTCATTGACTGGCGTAGACACGGAGAGACTAAATTATGGACCCATCTAGAGCAATCCCACACCAAAATCCCGTTGGGAGGTACACCGTGGTGTTACTCTAGCCTACCTAGGGAACTTAAACAACATCCTCTGATAGGCAACACAGCCAGAATCTGTGCTAAACTAATCTCTAAACCACACATTTCATCTCGAAACTCGCCCCTCTTTCCAATTATAGGACACCCCCTATTCACCCCTGGATTACAGGATAGAATCTTTCGGTCATTAGGGGAAACAGGAATACACTCGGCCTCCCATTTCAGCTCTGGAGGTGGTTGGAAAACATATGCGGAACTATCTAACCCGCAAGGGATGTTCCGTCTAGATTTCATGCGAACACTTCAACTAGGACACTTCCTTCATACCATTACACCCCCCGCAGACGCAGACCAAGGACTCACGACCCTAGAAGAAATCTGCACTAACACAGGTATTTTACCACATACAATCTCACTAATGTACAGTCTTTTGATTACACCTCCCTCAGACTACATACCCCCGGGTTTGTCCAAATGGGCAGAGGAGCTAGGACGCAGTTTCAACCCCACGCAGAGACAACGCATACTTCGCTTCACACACAAGTCATCCATCTGTGCTAAAACCCAGGAAACAAACTATAAAATTATTTCTAGGTGGTACAGAACCCCAATACTTTTACATAAAGTTTTTCCTACTACATCTGAAGAGTGTTGGAGATGTCTGAGAGACAAGGGAACCTTGTTACACATATTTTGGTCATGCCCTAAGCTCTCACGGTTTTGGGAGGTAGTACACAAGACGATACAACTTTTTACAGACAGGACAATTCCAAAAGATCCGGCATTCTTTTTACTACATGCCACTGACATACCAGACAAAGTGTACAAACGTTCAGTTATACGACATCTGTTAGATGCAGCCAGAGCTTGCATACCTCTCTGCTGGAAATCCACCACACCACCGTCCATTGACATGTGGCTTGGTAAGGTGGAAGACATAAGGCAAATGGAAGACCTGATTCACACGGCACAACATAGGGAAGAAGCATTCTCTAAGACATGGCAATTATGGGTGATGTTTATATACTCGGCTGCAGGTCAATCTTTGAGAGGAGCAGACGGAGCCCGGTGATTAGACGGACCTGCAGGCTGAGTCATCAGCATCCTGTGAACAGGGCCGTGGTGGTTCGAGTTCTGGGTATTTTCGTGCCTACATGTTCGCGAGACTCATCCCCTTCCCCTATCCCTCTCTGCCCCCCCCCTAACTCCCCCCCTTCCTTTTCATCCCCCCTACATTCTCCTGCACTTCTTCCCTTTCTTTCTTTCCTGTTACTCTACCCTCAATTTCTCTTAATTTCTACTCTTAATTAATATAGAAAATAGAGGACCGGCACAATGGGAACCAGCACTGAAAGTTGTCACATGGACACTTCGACCCTACAGTTTAACATACTACAGCCTTATAAGTATCAATGTATGGTCTTGGATTAACAAGCTGGCTGTAGATCTGTTGAATAAGAGTTTTGTAAGAATTTATATCACGATATTATACCATGTGTATGTTCAAACGAATATATATCTATGTATCTGTGGGCCCATGTGGGCCGTGTTCTTTACTTAAATAAACAATTTAAAAAAAAAAAATATTTTATTGATACAAATATACAAAAATACAAATAGGAAAAAGTCTGATACAGTTCACTAAATAAACAATAGAATAATGAAAAAAATTAATATACTGATGTAGAATTCGAATGTATATTCATGTAGTCTTCCACCTGGGCCTACGCGTTTCGGGACTACCTATAGCAGTGGTTCTCAACTCCAGTCCTCAGGACCCACCAACAGGCCAGGTTTGTAAGATAGCTGAAATACATCACAGGTGATATCACTTGCTGCTCAGTGATTGCAGTATTCTAGTCTGCAACTCCCCAAGGTAATACTTAAAATCTTGCCTGTTGGTGGGTCCTGAGGACTGGAGTTGAGAACCACTGACCTATAGAATCCCTTCATCAGGAGCAACTTGTAGGAGGAATTACACTACATAATGAAATATAAATTTAAGATAACTAGAAATCATATGTATTAAGCACATTGTCTGCATCATAAACCATTCTGTGTAATTTGACATGAAAAAAAAAAAAAAAATAAAAAAATATACAAGAGAGAAAACACACATACCCGAGTATATTCAGTAAAGGAAGCTCACTGTCAGAGTCTCGGAGGTGAGTACGTACAGAGCGCCACGAGGATCCAAAAGGAATCGGGCGTATGTCTGGCCCTGCCTTATCCACACTGGTCCCCCATGTGACCCCAGAGGAGCAAGCTCAGCAGGGGCAACACTATCCCAAAGGAATTCCAATTAAAAAAGAACCAAAAGGGGAGTGTCTGAAACAAAGAAAAAAACCCAGTAGGCTGATGTCCATCTACCAAAGAAAAAACCATGTAATGATAACCGCCACAGCGTTGACGCATAACCCCATATCCACCATGCGGATCCGCGTCCAGGCGGGGCGTGGGAGTGAAAATACTCTAATATGCATAGCTTACCCTAGTAATGGTTCATACGGAAAATTATTGGGGAGAGTAGACAAAGGACCCCAAGATCCAGAGGGGGAGCGGAGACCCCTAAATGCACAAGCAGCTCCAAAAGGTCACAAAGAATACCGACTTCCTACGAAGACAGGATCTAAAATATGGGACAAAAAGACCTGATCACAAAAGCAGAAACAGGAATGCCCTTCATATATTGCAATATATAGTATACATTGCATTAGAACTCAATCAAAACCAGGCAAAACAAAGAGCCTATAGCAGATTGCAGCTACACAGAGGCAGAAAAAACGAAGGGCAACATTACCGTGTTAGTCATAGGGCTGTATCTCAGTGCACTAGGGAGCTCCGTTCATCTGATCCATGACCGCCGCCGCCGAGCAGGACAATGTCACTGACTCGGCGTCCGGCGGCTTAACATGGGGTAAGAGGAGGAATAGGCAGGTGCAGCGCTGATTGACGTGCGGAGTCCGCACGCCATGACGCCGCTCCGTCTAGGGAAAGGAGGGGATGGGAGCCATGGCAACGTCATGACGCCGCCCCGTCTGGAAGAGGGAGGGGATGGGAGTCATGGCAACAACGGAGGAGCGTCTAAATGACGACATCCTCCTGTCACTTCTTGATAACAAGGAGAGAAGCCTATACAAGCTCATCACTCACCGGTGTGATGGAAGGCACATAACCAACCTCAACATCACAGCCATCACGGAGGTGGAGACAGAGGATAGAGGACTACACAGACGGCTCCATATATATAATGGAGCAATTATAAGGGTAGATAAATGAAAGGAAAGGCGGGGGAAAAATAAAAAATTACACGAGAATAACTGGATTGGTCATTAAACCCACCAGGATCATCGTGTGTAATCAACGCCTCATGCCCGCAAATGGCTACTTGTAGATGCCAAGGGGATGGGGGGAACCCTGAGCTGTCACTGCACGGTACCCCCCACAGCGGGGGCTGTGGGGGGGGGTCATGCAACCACCGCCCACCGGCGCAAAAAAGGCGACCGGGCCCACAGGCAAGGACCAGCAACCGAGCTGCTGCCCATCCACCGGGGGCCTAAACCGGGCGCCAACAAAAGGCCCCCCAATAGGATAAAAAATCCCGGGAGGCCCCCGTGCGTCGGGCGGGACAAGGAGGGGCCAGTAGACTGTGATTTAGAAATACTCGCCGAGAATGAGACCGACAGGGCGCCTCAATACATGACAGTATGCCTATAAATACAGGGCTACAAGAGGGAACAAATGTACACGTAATAAGGGGTGGCCTAACATGACAGAAAACACATGTTAAAAAAATAATAATAATTTATCAATGAACAATAGAACAATCGGCCAAACATAGAGCATCAAACACCACTGTTGGAATGAGTCATCAAACAGAAAAGAGGGAAAACCGAGATAACATAAGAATTACAAGTTGGAGAGCTTATAAATGTTTCTCACATACCCCAGAAGAGAAGCCCTCTAGGAAGGGTCTATAGCTCAAATGATCGTTTAGCCCGGGGGGTGAGGTGGCAGCAAGGTCTATGATCCAGCGGGCTTCCCGCTGTAGAAGGGCCTTGTTCCAATCCCCACCCCTCGGGCTGGGATGGACTCTATCCAGGATTAAAGAATAAATATTGGGAAAATTGCCATGATGTTCATTAGCCACATGTCTCCCTAATGGGAGGTCGGGATTTGCTTTTCTCATAGAAGTAATGTGACATGAGGCTCGCAATGAAAATTTTTGTTTAGTCTGGCCTACATAAAATTGTCGGCATTGGCAAACTAAAAGGTATACCACACCCTCAGTCTTAGAGTTTGAGAAATGACATGGTCTGTATGGGCGCCCATTTGGAAGAGTCACATTCTGTCTAGTTTTCATGAATCTACATATGGGACATCCCCCACAAGTGAACGTCCCAAACCTCTTGCAGGGATCACCACGAGATTCACCGACAAATGAATACTAGACAGAATGTGACTCTTCCAAATGGGCGCCCATACAGACCATGTCATTTCTCAAACTGTAATGCCGCGTACACACGAGCGGACATTACGGCGGACTTTGCCCGGCGGACATTTCGACGTACTTTCCGACGGACTTTCTGAATGAACGGACTTGCCTACACACAATCCACCAAAGTCCGTCGAATTCGTACGTGATGACGTACGACCGGACTAAAACAAGGAAGTTCATAGCCAGTAGCCAATAGCTGCCCTAGCGTGGCTTTTTGTCCGTCGAACTAGCATACAGACGGCGGACTTTTCGACCGGACTCGATTTCAACGGATAAATTTTAAACAAGTTTCAAATCTAAGTCCGTCCAACTTTTGAGAAAACAAAGTCCGCTGGAGCCCACACACATTGAATTGTCCGACGAAATCCAGTCCGCCGGGCAAAGTCCGCCGTAATGTCCGCTCGTGTGTACGCGGCATAAGACTGAGGGTGTGGTATACCTTTTAGTTTGCCAATGCCGACAATTTTATGTAGGCAAGACTAAACAAAAATTTTCATTGCGAGCCTCACGTCACATTACTGCTATGAGAAAAGCAAATCCCGACCTCCCATTAGGGAGACATGTGGCTAATGAACATCATGGCAATTTTCCCAATATTTATTTTTTAATCCTGGATAGAGTCTATCCCAGCCCGAGGGGTGGGGATTGGAACAAGGCCCTTCTACAGTGGGAAGCCCGCTGGATCATGGACCTTGCTGCCACCTCACCCCCCGGGCTAAACGATCATTTGAGCTATAGACCCTTCCTAGAGGGCTTCTCTTCTGGGGTGTGTGAGAAAGATTTATAAGCTCTCCAACTTGTAATTCTTATGTTATCTTGGTTTTCCCTCTTTTCTGTTTGATGACTCATTCCAACAGTGGTGTTTGATGCTCTATGTTTGGCCGATTGTTCTATTGTTCATTGATAAATAATTTTTTTTTTTAACATGTGTTTTCTGTCATGTTAGGCCACCCCTTATTACATGTACATTTGTTCCCTCTTGTAGCCCTGTATTTATAGGCATACTGTCATGTATTGAGGCACCCTGTCGGTCTCATTCTCGGCGAGTGTTTTTAATCACAGTCTACTGGCCCCTCCTTGTCCTGCCCGGTGCACGGGGGGCCTCCTGGGATTTATTATCCTATTGGGGGGCCTTTTGTTGGTGCCCGGTTTACGCCCCCGGTGGATGGGCTGCAGCTCGGTTGTTGGTCCTCGCCTGTGGGCCCGGTCGCCTTTTTTGCGTCGGTGGGCGGTGGTTGCATGACCCCCCCACAGCCCCCGCTGTGGGGGTGCCATGCAGCGGTGGCTCAGAGTCCCCCCATCCCCTTGGCATCTATAAAGAGCCATTTGCGGGCATGAAGCATTGATTACACACGATGATCCTGGTGGGTTTATTGACCACTCCAGTTATCCTCGTGTAATTTTTTATTTTCTCCCCGCCTTTCCTTTCATTTATCTACCCTTATAATTGCTCCATTATATATATGGAGCCGTCTGTGTAGTCCTCTATCCTCTGTCTCACCCTCCATGATGGCTGTGATGTTGAGGCTGGTTATGTGCCTTCCATCACACCGGCGAGTGATGAGCTTGTATAGGCTTCTCTCCTTGTTATCAAGAAGTGACAGGAGGACGTCGTCATTTAGACGCTCCTCCGTTATTGCCATGACTCCCATCCCCTCCCTCCTCCAGATGGAGCGGCGTCATGACGTTGCCATGGCTCCCATCTCCTCCTTTCCCTAGACGGAGCGGCGTCATGGCGTGCGGACTCTGCACGTCAATCAGCGCTGCACCTGCCTATTCCTCCTCTTACCCCATATTAAGCCGCCAGACTCCGAGTCAGTGACATTGTCCTGCTCGGCGGCGGCGGTCATGGATCAGATGAACGGAGCTCCCTAGTGCACTGAGATGCAGCCCTATGACTAACACGGTAATGTTGCCCTTCGTTTTTTCTGCCTCTGTGTAGCTGCAATCTGCTATAGGCTCTTTGTGTTGCCTGGTTTTGATTGAGTTCTAATGCAATGTATACTATATATTGCAATATATGAAGGGCATTCCTGTTTCTGCTTTTGTGATCAGGTCTTTTTGTCCCATATTTTAGATCCTGTCTTCATAGGAAGTCGGTATTCTTTGTGACCTTTTGGAGCTGCTTGTGCATTTAGGGGTCTCCGCTCCCCCTCTGGATCTTGGGGTCCTTTGTCTACTCTCCCCAATAATTTTCCGTATGAACCATTACTAGGGTAAGCTATGCGTATTAGAGTATTTTCACTCCCACGCCCCGCCTGGACGCGGATCCGCATGGTGGATATAGGGTTCTGCGTCCACGCTGTGGCGGTTATCATTACATGGTTTTTTCTTTGGTAGATGGACACCAGCCTACTGTTTTTTTTTCTTTGTTTCAGACACTCCCTTTTTGGTTCTTTTTTAATTGGGATTCCTCTCGGATAGTGTTGCCCCTGCTGAGCTTGCTCCTCTGGGGTCACACGGGGGGACCAGTGTGGATAAGGCGGGGCCAGACATACGCCCGATTCCTTTTGGATCCTCGTGGCGCTCTGTACGTACTTGCCTCTGAGACTCTGACAGTGAGCTTCCTTTACTGAATATACTCGGGTATGTGTGTTATCTCTCTTGTATATATATTTTTTTTATGTCAAATTACACAGAATGGTTTATGATGCAGACAATGTGCTTAATACATATGATTCCTAATTATCTTAAATTTATATTTCATTATGTAGTGTAATTCCTCCTACAAGTTGACCCTGATGAAGGGACTCTATAGGTAGTCCCGAAACGCGTAGGCCCAGGTGGAAGACTACACGAATATACATTCGAATTCTACATCAGTATATTCATTTTTTTCATTATTCTATTGTTTATTTAGTGAACTGTATCAGACTTTTTCCTATTTGTATTTTTGTATATTTGTATCAATAAAATTGTTTTTTACTACTTCGTTGCCTTTAAAGTCCCACCTATCTTTTGAGGGTTAGTTTTTCTTCTCCTTATACCAGGGATGGTGGCAACTCATATGACCGACTTGGATGGTATTCCTCTCTTTATACACCAACTGGAAATAAAGCGTTACTGGATTTACTGATTACCAACAATACAGACCTGATCACAGATGTGGAAATACGGGGCAATTTAGGAAACAGCGATCACAGATCAATTGGCTTCAGTATAAATCACACAAATAGGAAACATAAGTGGAATACAAAGACACTGAATTTCAAAAGAGCCAACTTCCCTAAACTACGAACCTTGCTAGAAGGCATGAATTGGGATAAAATCTTAGGAACAAAGAACACAGAGGAGAGATGGGTTTGCTTTAAGAGCATATTAAATAAGGGTATTACCCAATGCATCCCATTGGGTAATAAATTTAAAAGAGCGAACAAAAGTCCTGGATGGCTTAACTCCAATGTAAAGGAGAAGGCCTTCAAAAAATACAGGGTTGAGGGATCATCACCAGCATTCAGACTTTATAAAGAGTGCAACAAGAAAAGTAAGGGTGCAATTAAGGCGGCTAAGATAGAACACGAGAGACACATAGCAGAGGAGAGCAAAAAAAATTCCAAGAAATTCTTTAAGTATGTAAACAGTAAAAAAGGGAGGACAGACCATATTGGCCCCATAAAGAATGAGGAAGGACATCTGGTTACAAAGGATGGGGAGATGGCAAAGGTATTGAATTTATTCTTCTCCGGGAGTGCGCATGCGCGGCGCTCTGTGATGGCTGACTGAACACAGAGCTCCGCACCGCTCCGTCCATTAGGCGCACCCTGCAGCGCTTTTATCAGCCCCCACAACGCCAGAACAGGACCGGAGGGGACCGCGATCACACGGCCACGAGTGGATGCCGGTGGGAGCGACAAAGAGAGGACTCACAGCCCGATCTCCAGCGCTCACAGGGGCAGACGAAATTTCCAAGATGGCGGCGGAACGGCCACCTCACGAGACTCTCACAGGGAGCCCAGGCTCTCATGCATGGTGGGATGCTTTACATGAGGAGGTATGTGGAGTAGCCCCCTCACCCACGACCAGCGAAGGCCCTCTGTCACCAGCCACCACAGTATCCCTCCTGGACCAGACCCTGGATGGGATGCACAAGCTACTGTCCCCCTCAGGCGCCCATCACCCCAGGCCTCATGTCTCATATCAGGAGACAGACCCCCCTGCCTCACAGCCCCAGGACATTACATTCATATTCTCTAAATTTGCAGAAATGCTGGATAGGGGCCTTGCTCAGACTGCTTCCAGAATTACCTCTGACATTAAGGCGGATCTCCAACTCCTAGGCTCCCGCATCGAAAACATTGAAAACAAAGTTGATGCTACGATCGATCGTGTTAATCAAAACACGGATCGCTTTCAAGATCTGCATGACCAATTTCAGGGCGCCATGGCGAAAATAGATGACCTGGAGAACAGATCCAGAAGACTAAATTTTAGGATCAGGGGTCTGCCTGAGTCCGTCACGGACGTCCCGGATGCAGTCCATTCCCTAATTAAACATCTTATCCCTGATATCCGAACACACAGGTTGGAGCTCGATCGTGCGCATAGGGCACTGGGACCTCCCCGCCAGGATGGACTGCCACGCGACATTGTGGTCAAACCACACTACTACAGTGTCAAGGAGGAAATCATGAGGAGAGCCCGTACCACCCCACAGATCCAGCTGATGGGACACCAGATACAAATCTACGCGGATATCTCCCCCTTCACTATCCAGAAAAGGCGGGCGCTCAAACCCCTCCTGACGGTTCTTACACAAAGGAACATCAAGTATTGGTGGCTCTTCCCCTTCAGCCTAAAATTCGATTTCAATGGCAAACCTTTTCGTTTCTCCTCATTCCAAGAAGGTGAACAACTACTGCAAAAATTGGGACTGCTTCCGAAGGATCCGCCTTCCCCTATGCAGACCGCATCCCCCGGCATGACCAAACGTCCACCTCCGTCTAGCCCATTGTCCTCTCTCTGGATGACACCCAAAAACAAGAAGGCTAAGGAAGGCCTCCCCCCATGATCGTGAGGAAATCCCTACCTTTCACCATACAATTTTGTTCTGGTCGGAATCCTCCTTGACCCATGGCATTTATGCCCAACTAACTCTTCTCCTCATCTGTCTGAGAAAATGTTTTTTTTTTTTTTTCCCTCAGAACCTGCATGAACTTCCAACTGGACTTTAGGTTCTTTCTGCTCCAAGTGCAGGTCTGAACAACCAGACTCTCCTCTAATGACGCTGTCAGGAGGAACTATCATTGCCCCTCTCCCAAAAGTTAGGCTGGGGTCTGGTAGGGCCAAATAGGCTCCTTTCTTCTCCTTCCCCCCCCTCCTTCCCGCCCCCCCCAGTCTCCTAACCCAGATATCAGTAGCTAGCGCCCTTGATATTCCCCCCATTCTCCTCTCATCCCCCATTATACCCCTACTCTCGGTCATTCGCTTTTTTTTATTCTATAAGGGACTCTTTTTTCCTTTTTTTTTTTTTTTTTTTTTTTCCTTTCTCTGATATATATATATATTCATATATGTATGTTTATATTCTATTTCTGGCCTATTTGGAGATATTAGTTTAGGGTGCGCAGGACGGAGCGGGTCCAATGCGCCTGCTCCCGCACTCGGAGTGGTTAACCATAGTGGTCTTGCTACTCCTGGTTCGGGACTCCCCCCCGCATTGGGGGGTCAACATGTTTGTTTCTCTGAGAGGGGTGGTATTGTTCTCACCTCTATCTCGGAGCTCACTTCTCCTTATTTTTCGAACTGTCTTCTTCTTCTTTCCTCTCTTCCTTACCTCTCGACTTTTTCTTGCAGCGACGGATGTGGTTTCGCTCCTTCACGATAAGCAACTTGAAGTCCTAGTGTTTTCTCCTGCTGCACGCATATTGAGACCGGCCACTACATCAAAGGTAAGTGCTCGAGGATCGCCCGCTTTCTCACTTAAGCTGCTCCATGGCTGACCACTCCTCACATAGACCTGCTCTACGCATTGCTACCCACAACGTTCAGGGACTCAATTCCCCTATGAAACGTAGGAAAGTATTCCAACATTATCACGCACAAAAAATAGATATATTATTTTTACAGGAAACACATTTCCCTAAATCATATTCCCCTTCATTCATTCATGCCAAATTCCCCAGATTTTATTTAGCCAACTCTGAGAATAAAACCAAGGGAGTAGGCCTGTTCTTCTCTCGCAGAACTCAATTCTCCCTGGTCTCTGAATTCAAGGACCCGGAGGGTAGATTTTTGTTGGTAAAGGTACGCATTGACGAACAACTTTACACCCTTATTTCATATTATGCGCCAAACCGGGGACAGGCAAAGTTCTTTAAGACCCTTTTCCAAACCCTCTCCCCTTTAACTGAAGGCCTAGTCATTTTTGGGGGAGACTCCAACATAGCCTTTGACGCGGGAATTGACAAATCACGCCCCCCAGGCAAAAACAGGGTACGTCCCACCAGGCAGAGTCTGAATGTGGCCAGACAGATTTTCCATCATGGCTTGGTGGATGTCTGGCGGGAAATGAACCCGAAGGCACGGGACTACACGCACTACTCCAACCCGCATCAATCTTTTTCTAGAATAGATCACTTTTTTATTCTTCAACAGCATGTTCCACTGATACAAAGGTCAGATATTAAGGACTCTGCCTGGTCGGACCATTCCCTTCTCCTAATGACTCTGAATGGAGGTCCGCCTCAACGCTCAGGATTCCACTGGAGATTAAACGCCTCCATCCTTAGCAATCCCACTCACGTTTGTGAAATTGAAAAACACATTCAAGAATACTTCCGTCTGAATGACGTGGACAGCATCTCCCCTTCCACCCTGTGGGCGGCCCACAAGGCAGCAATCAGGGGCAGCTTAATCCAGATCTCGTCTAGAATTCGCAAAGCTCGCAAATTGGAAATTGATAGGCTGGAAGGGGAGTTTGCTTCTCTCAGCTTATTGCACAAATCCAAACCCTCATCGGACTCCGCAAATAGGCTGGAATCATCCCGCACGGCCCTGAACCTGGCTCTCACTGCTATAGCAGAAAAGAACCTCAGATGGGAGGGGGGTAGGTTTTACTACCAAACTGACAAACTTGGTTCTAGATTAGCCAGACGGTTGACCCCTACAATTAGAACACATGCGCTCCCTAAAATAAAATTAAGTAACGGTTCCCTCACACAGAATCCCAAAAAAATTATGGAAGCCTTTCACGACTTTTATTGCTCTCTATATAGCAAGGTAGAGAAGGAACCCTCCCCAGACATTATAGAATCTTTTCTGGAATCAGTACAGATCCCACGGATCACGACACAGCATAGGGATGAGTTAGAGGCCCCGATCTCCATAGAAGAGGTAGCACGAGTCATTAAAAACCTCAAAAATAATTCTGCCCCGGGCCCAGATGGCTTCTCGGTCACATATTATAAGCACTTCTCCCCATTACTCTCCCCATACTTGGCTCGCTTTTTTAATCAGCTTCGATCTGGTTCGCCCCTTGACAAGGCTTCTAATTTGGCGTTCATAACAGTGATTCCTAAGCCAGGAAAGGACCCCAGTTGCATCTCCAATTATAGGCCTATATCATTACTTAATAATGATCTTAAAATCCTAACAAAAATTATTGCGAACAGAATTTCCAACTTCATTGGCCTTTATATACATAGGGATCAAGTGGGTTTTATTCCCGGGCGACAGGGGCCGGATCAGATCAGGAGGGCAATCGACATCATTTCCTTGTTGGGATCAGGTTGGGACGGGGGCCCCCAACAAAAGGGTTTCCTGCTCTCACTTGATCTCATGAAGGCGTTCGATTCCGTCTCCTGGTCCTTTCTGGTCCCTACCCTGCAAAAATGGGGATTTGGTGAAACCTTTATGAACATTATCGGTGCACTCTATTCTTCCCCGGAAGCAAAAATTAAAATGCAGGGCTACCACTCGAATTCCTTCCAGATTCTCCGCGGCACGAGACAGGGATGTCCCTTATCTCCTTTAATCTTTGCCTTGATCATCGAGACCCTGGCCATTTCCATCAGAGACAACCCTAACATACAAGGTGTACATTGTGGACCTCAAGCACACAAATGCGCGTTGTTCGCTGACGACATTTTGCTTTTTATATCTTCACCGCTTACCTCCCTTCCTTCTTTATGCAAGGTTCTGGATGATTTTGGCAAAGTATCGGGACTTACGGTCAATTATTCCAAATCTCTAGCTCTCAATATTAACCTATCAGACCAGTTGGTTTCTCAGCTTAAAAACAACTTTAGGTTCGGATGGACAGAGACAGCGCTCCCCTATTTAGGGATTAACTTGACCGCGACCGTAGACACACTCTACTCAGCCAACTTTCCTGCGATTTTTCGTAAACTGGAAGATGATTTATCCACATGGGACAAACTGGGCCTTTCCTGGCTAGGTAGGGTGAATTCAGTGAAAATGACCCTTCTGCCCCGCCTCCTGTATCTCTTCAGATCTTTACCTATCCCCATCCCTAAGATACATCTGCGGAATTTCCAATCAAAAATCATGAAGTTTGTATGGGGATCCAAGGGGCATAGAATTGCTAAAGGGACTCTCTTCCGATGTAGAGATCAAGGAGGGGTGGGTGTGCCAAATATACTCTGGTACTATCAAGCAGCACAACTATCTCAATTATCCACTATATATTCTAAAATTGCTCACCCTGATTGGGTTCGTATGGAAAGACAAGCTATTCCTCACTACACTCTAGATTACATACTTTGGTGCGCTACTAAGACCAGACCGGCCATACTTGCACCCACACTTTCTCACTCCTTGACACTTTGGGACTCCCTCAGACTCAACTCACACTTGATCTCCCATTGGTGCCCCTTATCCCACATCTTCAGAAATCCCCTTTTCCCTCCGGGTCAAGACATTAATGCCTTTAAATGGTGGTTAGATAAGGGGCTTTATAGGATTGGCCACTTTGTTCACCCGACAGGCCCCCTCACCTTTTCTTACTGCACCAGTAAACTTGACATGCCAGATGCGGAACGGTTCAGACTCCAACAGATATCCCACTTTATCAGATCTCTTGGACGCTCCGTTCACAAACCTTTGAACATTACGGATTATGAACTGTGGTGTGGTCAGGCCATGGAGCAGAGGGGGGGAATAACGGTGATTTATCGAGCGCTTGCTAGGGCTGATTCTAAAACACTATTCATGAGGGAATGGGAGACTGATCTACAACAACAATGGACCCTGTCTGAGTGGCACAGAGCCTCCATCACTGCTTCTAAAGGAATTCTTAATATTGCGCTTGTTGAGGCGAACTTAAAAGTTCTAATGAGGTGGTATATGGTCCCTTTGCGGATAGCTAGGATCTTCCCGAACGCATCCCCCTTATGCTTCCGTAACTGCGGGCATATTGGCTCCATGCTTCATACCTGGTGGGAATGCCCCAAAATAAGGGATCTATGGAACAAAATTTTCTGGATTATCAGGAAAATAACTAATTTATCCATTCCAAAAACACCACACTACGCACTATTGAACTTTCCCATCCCGGGGGTACCAAAATTGGCCCACAAGCTTATCAGGTTCATCCTTATTGGAACTAAATTGACAATAGCCCGAGCATGGAAACAGCCCACAGTCTCACTGCTGTTAGTTAAACGAAAAATATCCTGGATTATGGCTCAGGAGAAAACAGTAAGCATCCTCCTGGACACGGTAGACAGAACCGAGGCAGTATGGGAACCTTGGGCGAAATACGTATCCAGGCCACTAATCTGTTCATCTATACCTGCTTGAGTGTGGACAAGCGAATACCACACCGTCGCTTCTCGCTCTATCTACACATCTTTTCCTATCCTCTTTTTTCCTCTCTATACTCTTTTCTGTTTTCGCTATCCCTTTATTATCTTGGTTTGTTTATTAGGTACAGCTTGGTTTAATATGAGGTTACCAATTTTCAGTTCAACATTGCCATATGCTAAGATCTCTGGAGGTACCCATAGGTACTTCTACAGGCTCTCATTTCAGATCCTCTGACAGCATGGAGCGGTATAAGGAATATGTTTAGGGCTATCAGGGTGGGGTGACACTCCTTAGACTCCAACACAGTTAGTACCCATTAGGGGTGTTGGATCTGAGGAATAATCCCTAACCATGGCTGTTGATGTACACTGCTCCTTGTTTCTTTTTCTCCACGTAGTTCCTTGTGAGCTTTGGCTTTGTCACGCCTCTACACCATACAACTTATGTCTTCTACGATTGTTGCTTCTCTTGGCTGTAACATGTTATTTTGCAAATGCTGAAACCTCAATAAAAATCTATTGAAAGAATTTATTCTTCTCCTCAGTCTTCACAAGGGAATCGGGGGGGGTTTCAGTAACCAAAACTGCAGTGTTTATCCTTATGACAAATCACAGGAAGCAGCTCCATGGTTAACAGAGAACATAATTAAAATTAGACTTGGGAACTTAACATTAATAAATCACCGGGATCAGATGGCTTGCATCCGAGGGTACTTAGGGAACTCAGTTAAGTAATTGCCAGACCATTGTGTTTGGTGCACTTTAACTTGAGGACTGCCACTGACAGAAATGTCAAAACTATAAAAAAAATTTAAAAAGAGGGGGGAACAACAGTGCCGTAGTCAGACAAACTGCGGCTCACAATTTCAAAAAGGGGGTAGGCACGGGACAAAAAATAAATAAAATAAATCACAAGCAGCAACCAAAAAAAGGAGGGTATCTAGCATTATATACAGCACTAAATGTTATGTATTGTGGTTTAAAACACTGCACTACACAGAAACACTCCACTGACATACTACAATATACTGCAGTAAAACTGCACGGATGCACTTCAATATACTGCAGTAAAACTACACAGATGCACTTCAATATACTGCAGTAAAACTGCGCTGACGCACTTCAATATACTGCAGTAAAACTGCCCTAACACACTACACTGACACACTTCAATATACTGCAGAAAACTGCATGGATGCACTACACTGACACTACACTAAAACTGCCCTGACACACTACACTAAAACACTTTAATATACTGCAGTAAAACTGCACTGGCGCACTTCAATATACTGATGTAAAACTGCATTGATGCACTACAATTTACTGCAGTAAAACTTCACTGACACACTACAATATACTGCAGTGAAACTGCACTGACACACTTCAATATATTGCAGTAAAACTGCACTGAAACACTTCAATATACTGCAGTAAAACTGCCCTAACATACTACACTGACACACTTCAATATACTGCAGTAAAACTGCATAGATGCACTACACTGACACTACAGTAAAACTGCCCTGACACACTACACTAAAACACTTTAATATACTGCAGTAAAACTGCACTGACACACTTTAATATACTGCAGTAAATCTGCACTGACACACTTCAATATACTGCAGTAAAACTGCACTGATACACTACAATATACTGCAGTAAAATTGCACTGATGCAGTACAATATACTGCAGTAAAACTGCCCTGACACACTACACTGACACACTTTAATATACTGCAGTAAAACTGCATGGATGCACATCAATATACTGTAGTAAAACTGCACTGATGCACTAAAATATATTGCAGTAAAACTGCACTGACACAGTACAATATACTGCAGTAAAACTGCTCTGACACTCTACACTGAAACACTTCAATATACTACAGTAAAACTGCACTGACACACTTCAATATACTGCATTAAAACTGCACTGACGCTCTACAATATACTGCAGTAAAACTGCACTGATGCACTTAAATGTACTGCAGTAAAACTGCACTGATGCACTTAAATGTACTGCAGTAAAACTGCACTGATTCATTGCAATATTCTACACCAAAACTGCACTGACGCACTAGAATATACTTCAGTAAAACTGCACTGACGCACTTCAATATACTGCAGTAAAACTGCCCTGACACACTGCACCTACACTTCAATATACTGCAGTAAAACTGTCCTGACAGTTTATAGAGTAATAGAAGACTGTCACTAATCTGACATAGCAGCCCAATGTAGGAATTCTAGAATCATGACAGTGGTTCCAATTGTGCCTGTAGAGTCTGAAGATCTGCCAGCTAGATAATGGTGAGCTGCATTTTTAAACTCCCTATTTTTGAAGCCCAAAATTGCAAGTGTAAAATTATACTTTACCGCATTCACTAAGTTCTGGGGAAAAGGTAGTGTATTTGCCTTTAGTAAATCAACCTCATAGAGTCTTTTTTATTAATTACTATCTAATCTTATTATCCTATTTTTAAACTTGACAATCCTAAAGGATACAGGTATATTTCCTAAATAGGAGTGAAAAAACTCACAACAACATATCCCCAAACACACACACACAAACAAAAAAGTAGAGGTAAAACATAAATCAATGCATCCTTAACCTAATTCTTTTTCTTGTTTTCCAATGAGCATTTCTCAGCAATGCAAACTAAGCTAATATCTAGTCATAGGAGCTGAGTGATTTTCTTGATATTGTCTCTTGAGATTCAGTAACCAGATTTCTATAGGTTTCTATGTTTTTAAAAAATACCCACCCTGCCCAGATAGATTAAGTTTTGAAATCATGTTTAACAGTTCTGATTTCTTCCATCAAGCATATTTTGTAAACCCTCAGTAGACATTCACCCACTGAAGGGGATTATTATGATTTTCAGTGATTGGAAATTAAACTTTTTGCTGCTGCAGGCGGGGTAGCATTGTTTTCTTCATAATTTCAGATTAAAAAAAAAATGTTTTAAGCAATAAGGAGACAGCTCCAATTTTAACATAAGGCAAACTGAGAAAAAACATTTTTTCTTTATCGAACATCATGGGACACAGAGCCTAAATAATAACTTAATGGGTTATAGGCTACTTTCAGGTGATGGACACTGGTGTACCCAATACAGGAAGTTCACTCCCCTATATAACCCCTCCTCCTTCCAGGAGCACCTCCGTTTTTTTTCCAGTGTCTAAGGTGTTGGTCACGAGTGAAGATGTGCTCTTAGGAGCTCCAGGAGGGATCCATGCTGGATTTAAATAACCTCCACAACTGGATCCATCCAAGCCACTGAGGCCACAGGATGGTACCTGGGCCTCGCATAGAAGAACAAGGTTTTGCCTGTAACGCCTCTCTTTGAGGGCTGGACACCAGGAACCAGGACTCTTTTTGGTCTTGCTACATTACCTAAAGTTGCTCCTGAGGGGTGCTATACAGGTCCAAAGGAGTGGAACCCCTATTATAGGGACCCAGTCTTTGAAGGTTTACTAACGCAGCCCGCCATAATGGGTGAAGTTTGGATCTGTCTGTTACAGCAGTATCCTGCAGCAAGGATAAGGGAAGAAGCCTAGGAACTGTAAAAAGTCCACCTATGCCTTTTTCTTCCATATAAAAAAATATGGAAAGGGACGTGGTCTAAAAATCAGGCGGCACCGTGTGCGGGACGTAGCATCCACGTGGAGCACACATGCACACACTGAGAGGCGGAAAACGCTGAGGATGCCAAATCAGGCTCACGCCTGAGCCTTTAAAAGACAGTCACTCTCATTATCAGAGATCTCTATAAGAGAAACTGAAGAGAGGAAATCTGACACACTAAGACACAGGAGAACTGGGACATGTAAGGGATGTATACAGGCATTTCCAGTACAGGAAATACAATTGTTACTCAGCACCAAAAGCTGATCTTTATGGTGGAATTGTTTTGCTAAACTATTGCTCAGCAAGTAGTATATTTTTCTTAAAGTGCCTTTGCTTTTGTGCTTAGCACTATCACTTCCAGAGCTACCACAAAGGTACCAAAAATTCCACCCCTCAGGTGCTGGTAACTCCAGTCATGTCTCCAGGGTGAGTTATTGGAACCAATTGGTGGTGCAACTGATTTTCACACTTCAGCCCCTGTATACATGACTGAAGATGCCTTTTCCTCTGCCCTGCAGGGCCTAGAAGGAAGATTAGCAGCTTTAATCTCATCCTCCATCCAAGTGGATAGGAAGCGTGCTAGATCCCCCTCCCCCACCTCAAATCCTTTACCAAGGGAACAGTGGGGACAGGATGAGGTATTACCCTCAGGCGATCGCGAGTAAAAACAAGCCAATTATTCCTCTGCGGAGGAAACAACAGTTGATGGGTCTTTTTCAGCCTCGCAATCTGAGGTACAAACTCTTACGGAGATGGTTTGTTGCACTTTCATGCTACCCCTAACAGAGTCAGCTGAAAGTACGGTTTCTTCCTTAGGTTCTTAAAAACCTTTACAGCCTTTTCATGCGTTTCCGGTTCATGCATTACTAGAAAAGCTTATTTATGCTGAATGGGATCATCCGGATAAGCATTTTCTCCCTCCAAAGAGATTCTCAGTTCTCTATCCCATGGAGGAGAAATTCACCAAAAAATGGAAAGTATCAGCAGTTGACGCTGCGATTTCCAGTGGGAATAAGAGTTTAACTTATCCAGTAGCCAATGCACAAATGCTTAAAGATCTAACAGATAAAAAGTTGTAATTCCTGTTAAAATCCTCTTTTTCCTTGGCAGGGGCCGTTACTCAGCCTGCAGTTGCTGCAATAGGCATCTGTCAGTCCCTAAAGGACCAGTTCACAAAGGCTCTTAAGGAGGTCCCTGCACAACTGGCCCGTGAGTTGGCCAAACTACCAAAGGCATTATGTTTTGCCATAGACGCTTTGAAGGACTCTATTCACCAGGTGTCCCGCCTTGCGCTTGTGCTAGTACACATGCGTAGGACCCTTTGATTAAAAAATTGGTCAGCCGAAGCACCGTGCAAAAAGCTTCTGCTAGTTTCCCTTTTCATGGGGAGCGACTATTTGGGGATGATTTGGATAAATACATCCAAATGATTTCTAGTGGGAAGAGTACTCTTTTGCCGGTCAAAAGAAATATAAACATCCTTCATTTAAACTGACTTTTTCTCCTGCGCCAGGGGCATCCGCCTCTAGGAAGAAAAAAAGTTGCACTACTAAAAAAGAAAAAACAAAAACTAGCAGCCAGCATCAACAATAAGATAAAATTGTGTGTGAATGTAGAAGTGAAAAGATGCGGCATTAAGAAGAGTATAACCACCATAAAAAAGTGGATATTCACAAATGTAATGGTGAATGGCAGTATGAATATGCAATTACTATAATATATTAAGTTGTGTATGTTCAGTGCATGAGTGAAAACAATAAATAGACTTTTGTGAACACAGCACAACCACATGGACCAAAACAGAATGATATAGTCCATATAATAATTGCACATGAGATGTAGTCTGACCAAGGCTGATGAGCATTGAAATCTATCTATGGCAATCTTATTGGAAGGTCCATGAAAACATTCAATGAAAGGTATATAGTCTCTCAAACATAGTAATGGGATGCAATCATTCTTGTGAAGAGAATTGGCTGGTATATGGTATAGGAAGCGACAGCAATCTGCAATGTGTATCCAACACCAAGGAAGGCTGGGGGATGGATACTTTTACCCCAAAATGTGGACACACATGCCGGTGGCGGTGGGTCAATCAGGCATGAAAAGATCCTTCAAAACAAGCTCTCCAACCAGGACACCTGCAGGTAAGATGGTATAGGCAGCATCCACATCCAGATCGATAATGAATTGTCACCATAGGGGCTCCAAAGAGAAGATGTTAGTAGTCATCCCAAAAGCAGCATCAATCATGGGAAAAAGAAAAAACAGCTTCGCATAGTGCGTGATCACGAACAAGTAAAAGAGCCTGTTTGGCTCTACATACCACGCTCTTTTAAAAGAGCGCAGTATGTAGAGCCAAGCAGGCTCTTTTACTTGTTGTTCGTGATCACGCTTTGTACGTATGGTTATACTCTTCTTTTCACTTCTGGGTGGTTATAACCATATGCTTTGTATGTATGGTTATACTCTTCTTTTAGGCAGTGGCGACGGCCTCCACTGTCAGACTCTAGAGGAAAACCTCAGGGTCAGGCCAAGGCTCAAAAGAAGACCTGGGGCCGGAAATCTGGAAAACAGAATACTAAAGCCTCATCATGAAGAGGCGCCCCCCACGCCAGAGTGGGGGGAAGACTTCTGCAATACTCAGAAGTCTGGCAGAAGGAAATTCAGGAAAGATGGGTCATCTCCATGGGTCTCTAGGATACAAACTAGAATTTCGGGAGTTTCCACCACCTCGTTTTCTGAGATCAAACGTTCCCAAAGATCCAGGGAAAAAGCAATCTCTGTTTCAAGCATTAGACCGATTACTGGCTCAGGGCGTGATCATACAGATCCCCACAGAAGAGCAAGGTTTGGGGTTTAATTCAAACCTTTTTACGGTACCAAAACCAAATGGAGATATCAGACAGATCTGATATCAATGGAGATATCATTCTAGATCTAAGGAATCTAAATCAGTTCCTGAAGATCTGCTTCTTTCGCATGGAGTCGATCAGGTCAGTGGTTTCCATCCTACAAGTAAGAGAACTTTTGGCATCCATCGACATCAGGGATGCATATCTGCATGTCCCTATATTTCCCACTCACCAAAGGTTTCTGTGATTTGAAGTAGAACAGCAGCACTTTCAGTTTGTAGCCTTGCCCTTTGGGCTAGCTACAGCACCCCACAAAAGTTCTGGCCCCACCTCTAGCCATGTTAAGGGCACAGGGCATAACAGTCTTGGCGTACCTAGATGATCTATTGCTAATAGACCAGTCAGTGGCTCGGTTGGAGAAAAGTGTACGCATCACAACCAGTTACCTGGAAAGTTGGGTTGGATTCTCAACCTAGAGAAGTCTTCCTTAAAACCACTAAGAAAGCTGGAGTATTTGGGCCTGATCATACACACAGCCCAGAAAAAGATGTTCTTGCCTCCAGCAAAAATCAACTCCATACGAGAGCTGGTCTGGATGGTCAGGTCGAAAGGAAATCTCTCAATTCGTCTTTGCATGAGGTTGTTAGGAAAGATGGTGGCTTCGAAGTAGTCCCCTATGCCCAGTTCCATTCGAGACTGTTGCAAAACAATATCCTGTCTGCTTGGAACAAAACAATCCAAGCTTTGGACTTGCCAATACGGCTGTCCCCAAGGGTGACCCAAAGCCTCAGTTGGTGGTTACTAACCCAGAATCTGCTGAAAAGAAGATCATTCAGACCAGTTATCTGGAAAGTGGTAACAACAGATGCCAGCCTTTCAGGCTGGGGAGCAGTACTAGAGAAGATGACTGTCCAGGGACAGTGGTCAAGAACCGAAAGAACCTTGCCCATCAACATCCTTGAGATTCGGGCAATGCGCCTGGCTCTGAAGGCCTGGACTTCCAGGTTAAGGGATTCTCCTGTCAGGATACAAAATGCCACAGCTGTGGCCTATATCAATCACCAAGGGGGCACAAAGAGTCTCTCAGTGCAGAGAGAGGTGAACCATATTTTAACTTAGGCAGAAAGGAATGTTCCGTGCTTATCAGCAGTCTTCATTCCGGGAGTAGAGAATTGGCAGGCGGACTACTTAAGTCGCCAGCAGTTATTCCCGGGGGAATGGTCTCTTCACCCTGACATTTTTCGGGCTGTTTGCCAAAGTTGGGGGACTCCGGACATAGATCTTCTAGCATCTAGATTAAACATGAAGTTAGTCAACTTTGTGTGTAGGACCAGGGATCCACTCGCATCTGGAACAGATGTGTTGGTGACCCCGTGGGATCAGTTCTCACTGATCTATGCATTCCCCCCTATTCAGTTGCTGCCACAACTTCTTTGCAGGATCAAGCTGGAAAGAAAGCCGGTAATTCTGGTAGCACCAGCATGGCCTAGAAGGTAATGGTATGCAGAAATCGTAAAGATGGCAGTGGAGGATCCATGGTACCTTCCACTAAGGCCAGACCTGCTCTCACAGGGGTCGATATTCCATCCTACTTTACAAACGTTAAATTTATCAACCTGGCTTTTGAAACCCACATTCTGAAGAAACATGGGCTTTCCGGGTCAGTTATCTCTACTTCGATTAATGCAAGGAAGCCAGCTTCCAGAACTATATATTATAGAGTCTTGAAGGCTTATATTTCCTGGTATGAATCCAAGGGTTGGCACCCTCGGAGATATATCATAGGCAGAATTTCTACAATTCTGCCTACAATTAGGACTAGTGATAAAATTGGCCTTGAGTACTATTAAGGGCCAAGTATCAGCCTTATCAATATTATTTCAAAGACCTCTTGCTGCGCATTCTTTAGTCCGGGGTTTTATGCAAGGGGTGATGCGGATTAATCCGCCAGTTAAATCACCTTTGAGCCCTTGGGACTTGAACTTAGTTTTGTCAGTGTTATGCCCTGTACACACGGTCAGATTTTCCGATGGAAAATGTGTGATAGGACCTTGTTGTCGGAAATTCCGACCGTTTGTGGGCTCCATCACACATTTTCCATCAGAATTTCCGACACACAAAGTTTGAGAGCTTGCTATAAAATTTTCCGACAACAAAATCCATTGTCGGAAATTCAGATCATGTGTACACAAATCCCATGCACAAAGTGCCATGCATGCTCACAATAAATTAAGAGACGAAACTATTGGCTACTGCCCCGTTTATAGTCCTGACATATACGTGTTTTACATCACTGCGTTCAGAACGATCAGATTTTCCGACAACTTTGTGTGACCGTGTGTATGCAAGACAAGTTTGAGCCATTTTGTTGTCGGAATGTCCGATCAATGTCTGACCGTGTGTACAGGGCATCACAAAAACAGCCATTTGAACCGGTTCAAGAAACTATTAGATAGCTTCAAGAAACTATTAGATAATCACCTGAATGACCGCAACATACAGGGATATACAATGTAATACTGACACATAATCACACACATAGGTTGGACTTGATGGACTTGTGTCTTTTTTCAACCTCACCTACTATGTAACTATGTAACTATGTAACTGATACAGCTTATTCCCTTAAGGCACCCTGCCTTTGGCCAATTATGGCTCTCTTTGATGATGGCGCTGTGATAGCCAAAGCATGCGGGTCATAGTGCATGCTTGGCCAATCATCAGCCAGCAATGCACTGTGATGGCGCAGTGCATTATGGGCCTTGACGAATTTGGTGCGAACGGTCCATAATGTTCGATCTTTGTCGAATGATCGAACAGCCGATGTTCGAGTCAAACTCATGTTCAACTCGAACAGACAGCCCATCCCTAATCCCAAGCAAGGAGGGCTTGAGAATTGGCTGCTCTTTCTTGTAAAGAGCCATACTTTATTATTTATGAGGACAGTGGTGTTACGCCCTCGTCCAGACTTTTTACCAAAAGTGGTCTCAGGTTTTCACCTGAACCAAGATATTGTCCTGCTATTGTTTTTTCCAAAACCATGTTATAGGGAAGAGAAGTCACTACATTGTCTTGATGTGGTGAGATAGTGAAAATCTATTTAAAGACAACTGCTCAGATTCAAAAGACTGATGTCTTATTTATTCTGCCAGAGGACCCTAAGAAAGGACAGGCAGCGTTGAAGTCCATTGTCGCTAAGTGGATTCGGCAAGTTATAATTCAAACTTATGATTTAAGGGGTAAGATTCCCCTTTTTCAAGTTAAGGTGCACTCTATCAGGTCGGTTAGTGCTTCTTGGGCAGTACATCATCAGGCCTCCATGGCTCAGATCTGCAAGGCCTCAACTTGGTCTTCAGTACATACATTCACAAAATTTTATCAGGTGGATGTAAGGAGGTATGAGGATATCACCTTCAGGCGCAGTGTGCTGCAGGCAGCAGTATGTCCTCAGGTCTGGAGGTGCCCTACGGGTTGTCTCTCCCTCCCCTCAAATAGCATTGATATGAGACATCCTATTAAGTTATTACTTAGACTCTGTGTCCCATGATGTACGATAAAGAAAATAGGATTTTTAGAACAGCTTACATGTAAAATCCTTTTCTTGGAGTACATCATGGGACACAAAGGTCCCTCCCCTCATTATGGGGTTTAAGTATATTGCTTTGTAGGGATGAGCTTTATGTTCGGGTCGAACATGAGTTCGACTCAAACATTGGCTGTTCGCCCGTTCACCGAATAGCGAACAATTTGGGGTGTCCGCGGCAAATTCGAAAACCCTTTAAAAGTCTAAGTAAGAAATGAAAAGTGCTCATTTTAAAGGTTAATATGCATGGTATTGTCATAAAAAGTGTTTGGGGACCTGGGTCCTGCCCCAGGGGACATGTATCAATGCAAAAAAAAGTTTTAAAAACAGCCGTTTTTTCAGGAGCAATGATTTTAATAATGCTTAAAGTGAAATATTCCTTTAAATTTTGTACCTGGGGGGTGTCTATAGTATGCCTGTAAAGTGGCATATGTTTCCCGTGTTTAGAACAAAATGACATTTCTAAAAGGAAAAAAAGTCATTTAAAAGTACTCGCGGCTAGGGATGAGCCGAACACCCCCCCCCTGGTTCGGTTCACACCAGAACCTGCGAACGGACCGAAAATTTTCACAAACGTTAGAACCCCATTGAAGTCTATGGGACTCGAACGTTCAAAATCAAAAGTACTCATTTTAAAGTCTAATTTGCATGGTATTGTCCTAAAAAAGGTTTGGGGACCCGGGTCCTGCCCCCAGGGGACATGTATCAATGCAAAAAAAGTTTTAAAAATGGCCATTTTTTTGGGAGCAGTGATTTTAATGATGCTTAAAGTGAAAAAAAGTGAAATATTCCTTTAAATGTCGCACCCTGGGAGTGTCTATAGCATGCCTGTAAAGTGGCGCCTGTTTCCTGTGCTTAGAACAGTCCCTGCACAAAATTACATTTTTAAAGGAATAAAAGTCATTTAAAACTGCTTGCGGCTTTAATGTAATCTCAGGTCCCGACAATATGGATGAAAATCAGTGAGACAAACGGCATGGGTACCCCCCCCCCACCGTCCATTACCAGGTCCTTTGGGTCTTGTATGGATATTAAGGGGAACCCTGCACCCAAATTAAAAAAAGGAAAGGCGTGGGGCCCCCAGGCCCTATATACTCTGAACAGCAGTATATAGGCAAACAACAAGACAGGGACTGTAAGTTTGTTGTTAAGTAGAATCTGTTTGTAATTTTGAACTGGTGCATTTTTAAAGTGTAGCTCCAGCCAAAAAATCTATTTTTAAGCTTTTTGGAAAACATAGGGAAGGGTTATCACCCCTGTGACATTTGTTTTGCTGTCTGTGCTCCTCTTCAGAAGATTTCACCTCACTTTCTGTCACAATGACAAATGTTTTTAGAAAATGTGGGGTTTTTAGTGAAACAAGGATTGGTGATAAAGCATCAGTGTAAAGGAGAAACGTTTTTCCCATATTAACTCTTACAGGAGAGAATTTCCCTTCCTAGGGGTAGATTTCATCTCACTTCCTGTTGTCTCCTTCCGTTTGCAAGTAGGAGTCATTTGTAAGTTGGATATTTGAAGTAGGGGCCTGCCCTATATACTCTGCAGAAATTGGGGCCTTAGGTGTTGGTGTTGCCACAACACTGTAAGCCCTCACAGTTACTCTTGGTAGGCGCAGGAACGGGCCCTGCTGTGAAATATTAGATCAAGAATTGTAATTACATGCACCTGTTGAACAGGGGCAGAAAAATTGGGCCTTTGGTGGTGGTGGTGCTGGTGCCACAACACTGTAAGTCCTCACAGTTACTCTTGGTGGGCACTGGAATGGGCCCTGCTGTGAAATATTAGATAAAGAATTGTAATTACATGCACCTGTTGAACAGGGGCAGAAAAATTGGGCCTTTGGTGGTGGTGGTGCTGGTGCCACAACACTGAAAGTCCTCACATTTACTCTTGGTGGGCGCTGGAACGGGCCCTGCTGTGAAATATTAGATAAAGAATTGTAATTACATGCACCTGTTGAACAGGGGCAGAAAAATTGGGCCTTTGGTGGTGGTGGTGCTGGTGCCACAACACTGAAAGTCCTCACAGTTACTCTTGGTGGGCGCTGGAACGGGCCCTGATGTGAAATATTAGATCAAGAATTGTAATTACATGTCCCTGTTGAAAAAGAACAGAAAAATTGGGCCTTAGGCACTGGTGCTGGTGCCACAACACTGCAACCCCTCACAGATACTCTAGTTGGAGCGCAGGAACGAAGCCTGCTGCAAAGAATTGCATCAAAAATTGTATTTACACACCCCTGTTAAACAGGAGCTGAAAAATTGGGCCTTAGGCAAAGGTGCTGGTGCCACAACACTGCAACCCCTCACAGATACTGTAGTTGGAGCTCTCGAACGAGCCCTGCTGCAAAGAATTGCATCAAAAATTATAATTACATGCCCCTGTTAAACAGGGGCTGAAAAATTGGGCCTTAGCCACTGGTGGCAGCGCCCAGAAACAAAAATATTCTTACAAGCTATCAGCATGATCATTGAGGTGGAAGAGGATAGTCACACAGCATAACAGGATAGTCACTCAGCATCAGCATAGGCAGTCTTGAAGGGATCTGACATTTCAAAAAAAAAATATTCGGTTACATCAGCATCAGGTGCTTGGTAGCTGGTGGTGATCCAACACTGATTCATTTTTATGAAGGTCAGTCGATCGACCAAGTCGGTGGACAGGCGCACCCTGTTATCAGTTACAAAGCCTCCAACAGCACTGAATGTGCGTTCCAAAAGAACACTGGATGCAGGACAGGCCAGTAGGGATGAGCCGAACACCCCCCGGTTCGGTTCGCACCAGAACCCGCGAACGGACCGCAAGTTCGCACGAACGTTAGAACCCCATTGACGTCTATGGGACTCGAACGTTCGAAATCAAAAGTGCTCATTTTAAAGGCTAATTTGCATGGTATTGTCCTAAAAAGGGTGTGGGGACCCGGGTCCTACCCCAGGGGACATGTATCAATGCAAAAAAAACTTTTAAAAACGGCCGTTTTTTCGGGAGCAGTGATTTTAATGATGCTTAAAGTAAAAAAAAAAGTGAAATATTCCTTTAAATATCGTACCTGGGGGGTGTCTATAGTATGCCTGTAAAGTGACGCGTGTTTCCCA
Source organism: Lithobates septentrionalis (assembly GCA_037952835.1). NCBI lineage: Eukaryota > Metazoa > Chordata > Amphibia > Anura > Ranidae > Lithobates > Lithobates septentrionalis. The sequence continues at coordinate 733,593 of JBBDGP010000731.1, forward strand.
TGTTTAGAACAGTCCCTGCACCAAATGTCATTTTTAAAGGAAAAAATCTCATTTAAAACTGCTTGCGGGTTTAATGTCATGTCGGGTCCTGGCAATATGGATGAAAATCAGTGAGACAAACGGCATGGGTACCCCCCAGTCCATTACCAGGCCCTTTGGGTCTTGTATGGATATTAAGGGGAACCCCGCACCCAAATTAAAATAAGGAAAGGTCCCTATATACTCTGAACAGCAGTATACAGGCGGTGCAAACAAGACAGGGACTGTAGGTTTGTTGTTAAGTAGAATCTCTTTGTAATTTTGAACATTTTTAACATGTTTAGCTCCAGCCAAAAAATCTTTTCTAAGCTTTTTGGAAAACATAGGGAAGGGTTATCACCCCTGTGACATTTGTTTTGCGTCTTTCCTCCTCTTCAGAAGATTTCACCTCACTTTTTTGTCCCAATGAAAAATGTTTTTTTGAAAATTTGGGTTTTTTTGTGGAACAAGGATTGGAAAGCATCAGTGGAAAGGAGAAATTGTTTTCCCATATTAACTCTTACATGAGAGAATTTCCCTTCCTAGGGGTAGATTTCATCTCACTTCCTGTTGTCTCCTTCCGTTTGCAAGTAGGAGTCGTTTGTAAGTTAGATGTTTGAAAGTAGGGTCCTGCCCTATATACTCAGCAGAAATTTGGGCCTTAGGTGTTGCTGTGGCCAAAACACTGTAAGCCCTCACAGGGCCCTGCTGTGAAATATTAGATCAAGAATTGTAATTACATGCCCCTGTTGAACAGGAGCTGAAAAATTAGGCCTTAGGCACTGGTGCTGGTGCCACAACACTGCAACCCCTCACAGACACTCTAGTTGGAACGCAGGAACGAGCCCTGCTGCAAAGTATTGCATCAAAAATTGTAATTACACGCCCCTGTTAGACAGGGGCAGAAAAATTGGGCCTTAGGCACTGGTGCTGGTGCCACAACACTGCAACCCCTCACAGACACTCTAGTTGGAACGCAGGAACGAGCCCTGCTGCAAAGTATTGCATCAAAAATTGTAATTACACGCCCCTGTTAGACAAGGGCAGAAAAATTGGGCCTTAGGCACTGGTGCTGGTGCCACAACACTGCAACCCCTCACAGACACTCTAGTTGGAACGCAGGAACGAGCCCTGCTGCAAAGTATTGCATCAAAAATTGTAATTACACGCCCCTGTTAGACAGGGGCAGAAAAATTGGGCCTTAGGCACTGGTGCTGGTGCCACAACACTGCAACCCCTCACAGACACTCTAGTTGGAATGCAGGAACGAGCCCTGCTGCAAAGTATTACATCAAAAATTGTAATTACACGCCCCTGTTATACAGGGGCTGAAAAATTGTGCCTTAGGCACTGGTGGTGGCGCCCAGAACCAAAAATGTTCTTACAAGCTATCAGCGTGATGATTGAGGAGGAAGAGGATAATTACTCAGGGATAGTCACTCAGCATCAGCATAGGCAGTCTTTGAAGGGATCTGAAAAAAATTATTCAGTTACATCAGCATCAGGTGCTTGGTAGCTGGTGGTGATCCAAGACTGATTCATTTTTATGAAGGTCAGCCGATCGACCGAGTCAGTGGACAGACGCACCCTGTGATCGGTTACCACGCCTCCAGCAGCACTGAATGTGCGTTCCGAAAGAACGCTGGATGCAGGACAGGCCAGTAGCTCAATTGCATACTGTGCAAGCTCTGGCCAGTGATCCATCCTCAAGACCCAGTAACCCAGAGGATTTTCGGTGGGAAAGGTGTCCAAGTCTGATCTTGCCCCTAGGTATTCCTGCACCATGTAAAACAGACGCTGGCGATGGTTGCTGGAACCGATCATACCTTGGGGCTGCGGACCAAAAAATTGTCTGAACACATCGGTCAGACGGCCACCTTCTCCACCACTCCTTCTTTGACTGACCGAAGCCTCAGCAACACGTTGTCCAGAAACAGGAGTTTGTAACCTCCCAGTCTCTGGGAACGCGTTGCACAGACCTTTCTGCAAGGCCTCCCGAAGATGTTTCATCCTCTGCTCCCTCTGCGATGGCAAGATAAGGTCCGCAACCTTACCCTTGTAACGTGGATCAAGGAGGGTTGCCAGCCAGTATTGGTCCTTCTCCTTGATACCACGAATACGAGGATCCTTACGCAGGCTTTGCAGGATCAGGGAGGCCATGCAGCGTAGGTTTGCTGAGGCATTCGGTCCGGAGTCCTCTCGGTCACTAAGGACAACAACGTCCGCAGCCACCTCCTCCCAGCCACGTACAAGTCCATGTGTTCCTTGGGACTGATCCCTTAAAGACTGCTGATGCTGAGTGCCAGGCTCCACCTCCATACTGACACAATCTTCCTCCTCCTCCTCCTCCTCCTCCTCGTCCTCTTCCTGTGTGATCGGCGGGCACGCAGGAACACTGTCTGGATAAAGGGGGCCTTGAGAGCTAAGGAAGTCCTCCTCTTCCTGCCTCTGTTCTGCCTCAAGTGCCCTGTCCATTATTCCACGCAGCGTGTGCTCCAACAGGTGGACAAGGGGGACAGTGTCACTGATGCATGCACTGTCAGTGCTCACCATCCTCGTGGCCTCCTCGAATGGTGACAGGACAGTGCATGCATCCCTGATCATGGCCCACTGGCGTGGGGAAAAAAAACCAAGGTCCCCTGACCCTGTCCTGGTGCCATAGTCGCACAGGTACTCATTGATGGCCCTCTGCTGCGTGTGCAGCCGCTGCAGCATGGCCAATGTCGAGTTCCACCTGGTGGGCATGTCACAGATTAGGCGGTTCTTGGGCAGGTTAAACTCCTTTTGGAGGTCCGTCAGCCGAGCACTGGCATTATATGACCGGCGGAAATGCACACAGACTTTCCTGGCCTGCCTCAGGACATCCTGTAAGCCCGGGTACCTGCCCAAGAACCGCTGCACCACCAAGTTAAGGACGTGAGCCAAACAGGGCACATGGGTCAGTTGTCCCTGTCGGAGGGCAGAGAGGAGGTTGGTGCCATTGTCGCAAACCACCATTCCTGCCTTAAGTTGGCGTGGTGTCAACCACCTCTGAACCTGCCCCTGCAGAGCTGACAGAACCTCTGCCCCAGTGTGGCTCCTGTCCCCCAAGCACACCAGCTCAAGCACCGCATGGCATCTTTTGGCCTGCGTACTTGCGTAGCCCCTTGAACGCCTACGGAGCACCGCTGGTTCCGAGGAAGAGGCCATGGAGGAAGAAGAAGAGGAGGGGGTGGAGGAGAGAGGTGTGTCACAATCAGCATTTTGGAGGCGTGGTGGCGGAACAACCTCCAACACTACTGCACCTTGTCCTGCATCCTTCCCAGCTGCCAGCAGAGTCACCCAATGCGCCGTGAAACTTAAGTAACGTCCCTGTCCATGCCTGCTGGACCATGAGTCAGCGGTAATATGCACCTTACCGCTGACTGCCCTGTCCAGCGAGGCATGGACATTGCCTTCCACATGCCGGTAGAGAGCTGGAATCGCCTTCCGTGAGAAAAAGTGGCGTTTGGGTACCTGCCACTGAGGAACCGCACATTCCACAAACTCACGGAAGGGGGCAGAGTCTACCAACTGAAAAGGCAGCAGTTGAAGTGCTAGCAATTTTGCCAAGCTAGCATTCAACCGCTGGGCATGTGGATGGCTGGGAGCAAACTTCTTTCGGCGGTGCAGCAGCTGGGGCAGGGAAATTTGCCTGGTACAATCTGGCGTCGGTGTACCAAAAGCAGATTGCCCACAAGTACTTGGCTGTGACACACCTAATTCTACACCTTCATTCCTCTCACTGCAGGTCTCAGAGAGGACTGAAGGTCTAGTGGGGTTGGAAATCTCAGCTGATGAGGAGCAAGGAGAGATCCTCTTTGTTCTTTGGTGTGGGTCTTTTAGATATGCTTGCCAACGAACTGCATGGCAGGTCAACATATGTCTGGTCAAGCATGTGGTACCCAAGCAGGAGATGTTTTGGCCACGCGAGATACGCTTGAGACATATGTTGCAAATAGCAGCGGTGCGATCTGATGCACTCGTCTCAAAAAAGGCCCACACCAAAGAACTTTTTGAATAACGCGCAGAGACTGCAGCGCCCTGCACATGTGGAGCTTTGGGGTGTGATGCAGTCAATGTGCTGCCCTTAGGCTGGCCCCTGGAGGGCATCCTGCCTCGTTGGTGATGTGCCGCCTCCTCCTCCTCCTCCTCCTCCTCTCTCCTATCAGGCACCCACGTTGAGTCAGTGACCTCATCATCCCCTCCCTCCTCATCACTGGAGCAAACCTGGCAGTATGCTGCAGCAGGGGGAGCATGACTGCCAGATTGCTGTCCTTCTTGGGCACCCCCTCTGTCCGTGCTCATGTTACTGCCTTCATCGAGCTCAGTATCATCATCAGAGCCTTCCAAACGCTGGGCATCCTCCTGGAGCATGTACCCAACACTGTGGTCAAACTGTTCGAGGGAATCCTCATGAGGACATGGTGGAGCTAGGGAAGGAGTCACTGATGACATTGAGCTGAGGGAAGAGGCCGCTGCTTTGCCAGACAAAGCACCCTGGGCATGGGTGAGAGAGGATGAGGAGGATGAGGACGGCTTGGTCATCCACTCGACCAAGTTTTCTGCATGTTGCGGCTCAACACGGCCAGCTGCCGAAAGAAAGGCCAAGCGTGTCCCATGGCCACGGGCTGATGAGGATGCACCGTCTCCACGACCAGCACTAGACACAGAGCCTGCTTGCCCTCTCTTATTGGCTTGTGACTGTCTGCCTCTCCTTCTTGGCCTTCCAGACATACTAATGGCCTGTAGCTGCACTAAGCTGGGATAGAACACCTGTAATTTTCTTCAGGTAGCTTTATATACTGTAACCAGACAAGCCTGCCTGTCAGTAGGAAGATAACAGGAACGGATCTAGCTGAACACTGTGAGCAGGACGCACTGCACTAAATGTAAATAGCAGGAACGGATCTAGCTGAACACTGTGAGCAGGACGCACTGACTGCACTAAATGTAAATAGCAGGAACGGATCTAGCTGAACACTGTGAGCAGGACGCACTGCACTAAATGTAAATAGCAGGAACGGATCTAGCTGAACACTGTGAGCAGGACGCACTGCACTAAATGTAAATAGCAGGAACAGATCTAGCTGAACACTGTGAGCAGGACGCACTGACTGCACTAAATGTAAATAGCAGGAACGGATCTAGCTGAACACTGTGAGCAGGACGCACTGACTGCACTAAATGTAAATAGCAGGAACGGATCTAGCTGAACACTGTGAGCAGGACGCACTGACTGCACTAAATGTAAATAGCAGGAACGGATCTAGCTGAACACTGTGAGCAGGACGCACTGCACTAAATGTAAATAGCAGGAACAGATCTAGCTGAACACTGTGAGCAGGACGCACTGCACTAAATGTAAATAGCAGGAACGGATCTAGCTGAACACTGTGAGCAGGACGCACTGACTGCACTAAATGTAAATAGCAGGAACAGATCTAGCTGAACACTGTGAGCAGGACGCACTGACTGCACTAAATGTAAATAGCAGGAACGGATCTAGCTGAACACTGTGAGCAGGACGCACTGACTGCACTAAATGTAAATAGCAGGAACGGATCTAGCTGAACACTGTGAGCAGGACGCACTGCACTAAATGTAAATAGCAGGAACAGATCTAGCTGAACACTGTGAGCAGGACGCACTGCACTAAATGTAAATAGCAGGAACGGATCTAGCTGAACACTGTGAGCAGGACGCACTGACTGCACTAAATGTAAATAGCAGGAACGGATCTAGCTGAACACTGTGAGCAGGACGCACTGCACTAAATGTAAATAGCAGGAACGGATCTAGCTGAACACTGTGAGCAGGACGCACTGACTGCACTAAATGTAAATAGCAGGAACGGATCTAGCTGAACACTGTGAGCAGGACGCACTGACTGCACTAAATGTAAATAGCAGGAACGGATCTAGCTGAACACTGTGAGCAGGACGCACTGCACTAAATGTAAATAGCAGGAACAGATCTAGCTGAACACTGTGAGCAGGACGCACTGCACTAAATGTAAATAGCAGGAACGGATCTAGCTGAACACTGTGAGCAGGACGCACTGACTGCACTAAATGTAAATAGCAGGAACGGATCTAGCTGAACACTGTGAGCAGGACGCACTGCACTAAATGTAAATAGCAGGAACAGATCTAGCTGAACACTGTGAGCAGGACGCACTGCACTAAATGTAAATAGCAGGAACGGATCTAGCTGAACACTGTGAGCAGGACGCACTGCACTAAATGTAAATAGCAGGAACGGATCTAGCTGAACACTGTGAGCAGGACGCACTGCACTAAATGTAAATAGCAGGAACGGATCTAGCTGAACACTGTGAGCAGGACGCACTGCACTAAATGTAAATAGCAGGAACAGATCTAGCTGAACACTGTGAGCAGGACGCACTGACTGCACTAAATGTAAATAGCAGGAACAGATCTAGCTGAACACTGTGAGCAGGACGCACTGACTGCACTAAATGTAAATAGCAGGAACGGATCTAGCTGAACACTGTGAGCAGGACGCACTGCACTAAATGTAAATAGCAGGAACGGATCTAGCTGAACACTGTGAGCAGGACGCACTGCACTAAATGTAAATAGCAGGAACGGATCTAGCTGAACACTGTGAGCAGGACGCACTGCACTAAATGTAAATAGCAGGAACAGATCTAGCTGAACACTGTGAGCAGGACGCACTGACTGCACTAAATGTAAATAGCAGGAACAGATCTAGCTGAACACTGTGAGCAGGACGCACTGACTGCACTAAATGTAAATAGCAGGAACGGATCTAGCTGAACACTGTGAGCAGGACGCACTGCACTAAATGTAAATAGCAGGAACGGATCTAGCTGAACACTGTGAGCAGGACGCACTGCACTAAATGTAAATAGCAGGAACAGATCTAGCCTAATCTAGCTAACTCAAATCAAATGACACTGTCTGTCTCTCTCTCTATCAGCACACCGGAACACACTACACAGGGCCGCCGTGCAGGCGGCCTTATATAGTGTGGGGCGTGTACTAAATCCCCTGAGCCATAATTGGCCAAAGCCACCCTGGCTTTGGCCAATTACAGCTCTCTCTACTGACGGCGCTGTGATTGGCCAAGCATGCGGGTCATAGTGCATGCTTGGCCAATCATCAGCCAGCAATGCACTGCGATGCCGCAGTGAATTATGGGCCGTGACGCGCCACACGAATTTGGCGCGAACGGCCCATAACGTTCGCAATTCGACGGACGGTCGAACAGCCGATGTTCGAGTCGAACATGGGTTCGACTCGAACACGAAGCTCATCCCTACAGGCCAGTAGCTTAATTGCATACTGTGCAAGCTCTGGCCAGTGATCCATCCTCAATCCCCAGTAACCAGAGGATTTTTGGTGGGAAAGGTGTCCAAGTCAGATCTTGCCCCTAGGTATTCCTGCACCATGTAAAACAGACGCTGGCGATGGTTGCTGGAACCGATCATACCTTGGAACTGCGGACTAAAAAATTGTCTGAACGCATCGGTCAGATGGCCACCTTCTCCACCGCTCCTTCTTTGACTGACCGAAGCCTCGGCAACACGTTGTCCAGGAATAGGAGTTTGTAACCTTCCAGTCTCTGGGAACACGTTGCACAGACCTTTCTGCAAGGCCTCCTGAAGATGTTTTATCCTCTGCTCCCTCTGCGACGGCAAGATAAGGTCTGCAACCGTACTCTTGTAATGTGGATTAAGGAGGGTTGCAGCCAGTAACGATCCCTCTCCTTGATACCACGAATACAAGGATCCTTCTGCAGGCTTTGCAGGATCAGGGAGGCCATGCAGCATAGGCTTGCTGAGGCATTCGGTCCGGAGTCCTCTGGGTCACTAAGGACAACATGATCCGCAGCCACCTCCTCCCAGCCACAAACAAGTCCATGGATTTCTTGGGACTGTAAATGATCCCTTAAAGACTGTGGCTGATGCTGAGTGCCAGGCTCCACCTCCATGCTGACACAATCCTCCTCCTCCTCCTCTTCCTGTGTGATTGGCGGGCATGCAGGAAAACTGTTTGGATAAAGGGGGCCTTGAGAGCTAAGGAAGTCCTCCTCTTCCTGCCTCTGTTCTGCCTCAAGTGCCCTGTCCATGTGCTCCATCAGGTGGACAAGGGGGACAGTGTCACTGATGCATGCACTGTCACTGCTCACCATCCTCGCGGCCTCTTCAAATGGTGACAGGACAGTGCATGCATCCCTGATCATGGCCCACTGGCATGGGGAAAAAAACAAGCTCCCCTGACCCTGTCCTGGTGCCATAGTCGCACAGGTACTCATTGATGGCCCTCTGCTGTGTGTGCAGCCACTGCAGCATGGCCAACGTTGAGTTCCACCTGGTGGGCATGTCACAGATTATACGGTTCTTGGGAAGGTTAAATTCCTTTTGGAGGTCTGCCAGCCGAGCACTGGCATTATATGACCGGCGGAAATGCACACAGACTTTCCTGGCCTGCCTCAGGACATCCTGTAAGCCTGGGTACCTGCCCAAGAACCACTGCACCACCAAGCTAAGGACATGAGCCGAACATGGGAACATGGGTCAGTTGTCCCTGTCAGAGGGTGGAGAGGAGGTTGGTGCCATTGCCGCAAACCACCATTCCTGGCTTAAGTTGGTGTGGCATCAACCACCTCTGAACCTGCCCCTGCAGGGCTGACAGAATCTCTGCCCTAGTGTGGCTCCTGTCCCCCAAGCACACCAGCTCAAGCACCGCATGGCATCTTTTGGCCTGCGTACTTGCGTATCCCCTCGAACGCCTATGGAGCACCGCTGGTTCTGAGGACAAAGCACAGGAAGAGGCCATGGAGGAAGAAGAAGAGGAGGGGGTGGAGGAGAGAGGTGTGTCAGAATCACCAGTAGTGGCATTTTGGAGGCGTGGTGGCAGAGCAACCTCCAACACTACTGCACCTTGTCCTGCATCCTTCCCAGCTGCCAGCAAAGTCACCCAATGCGCTGTGAAACTTAACGTCCCTGTCCATGCCTGCTGGACCATGAGTCAGTGGTAATATGCACCTTACCTCTGACCGCCCTGTCCAGCGAGGCCAAGACATTGCCTTCCACATGGCGGTAGAGAGCCGGAATCGCCTTCCGTGAGAAAAAGTGGCGTTTGGGAACCTGCCACTGAGGAACCGCACATTCCACAAACTCACGGAAGGGGGCAGAGTCTACCAACTGAAAAGGTATCAGTTGAAGTGCTAGCAATTTTGCCAAGCTAGCATTCAACCGCTAGGCATGTGTCATGAACAGGTGTGACCAGAACCGTGTGATCTGTGACAGAGGACACCAAAACGTATATAAGTGGAAATATAATAATTTATTAAAGTAAGTGAATAATATAGTACAACCACCTCCAATATGACACAGTGCAATAACCAACCAACAGACAGAGACCCACAACAACAGACAGATAAGTACAATAAATTGCAAATACCAGGATCATAAACAATAGCCAGGCCAGGGTCATACACAGCAGATCAGCAGATGGACAGGGGATGTTCCGGAGACATAAACGTAAGCCAGGCCAAGGTCATACACAGGGAGATCAGCAGATGGGGTCAGGAACACAGGACAGGGAGAGGATGGATGGATCAGACTGCAGGCAGGGATGCAAGGTAACAGGTGGGACAGGATAGGGATCGGGGCAGGGAGACAGGATCAGATACATGGGTCACAGGTTCAGGGCACAGGAGCAGGTTCAGAATCAGGATCAGATCACAAGCTAGCAGGTCAGGGCACAAGGAAGACACCAAGGCAAACATGTGATTGTAGGCCTCAAGTGACACCTGATTGTAGGAGGTACTGTCTGCTCCATTATGCCAGGATCCATCCGCTGGTGGACGCCAGTACTTCGGCCCAAAGATGACATAACATCAGCAGGGCAAAGCTCTCCTGACAGTTCCAAACTGCCAGGAGACACCTGCTGGTGGACCTCAGTACTGCATGCCAAATGACAGATATTACCAGCGAATGGAACATTTCCTGACAGCATGTGGATGGCTGGGAGCGAACTTCTTTCTGCGGTGCAGCAGCTGGTGCAGGGAAATTTGCCTGGTACAATCTGATGTCAGTATACCGATAGCAGATTGCCCCCAAGTACTTGGCTGTGATACACCTAATTCTACACCTTCATTCCTCTCAGTGCAGGTCTCAGAGAGGACTGAAGGTATAGTGGGGTTGGAGATCCCAGCTGATGAGGAGCAAGGAGAGGTCCTCTTTGTTCTTTGGTGTGGGTCTTTTAGGTACGCTTGCCAAGGAACTGCATGGCAGGTCAACATATGTCTGGTCAAGCATGTGGTGCCCAAGAGGAAGATGTTTTGGCCATGCGAGATATGCTTGAGACATATGTTGCAAATAGCAGCGGTGCGATCTGATGCACTCGTCTCAAAAAAGGCCCACACCAAGAAAACTTTTGGAATAACGAGCAGAGACAGCAGCGCCCTGCACATGCAGAGCTCTGCGGTGTGAGGCAGTCAGTGTGCTGCCCTTAGGCTGGCCCCTGGAGGGCATCCTGCCTCATTGGTGATGTGTCTCCTCCTCCTCGTCTCTCCTATCAGGCACCCACGTGGAGTCAGTGACCTCATCATCCCCTCCCTCCTCATCACTGAAGCAAACCTGGCAGTACACTGCAGCAGGGGAAACATGACTGCCAGATTGCTGTCCTTCTTGGGCACCCCCTCTGTCTGGGCTCACGTTACTGCCTTCCTCTAGCTAAGTACAATCATCGGAGCCTTTAAAATGCTGGGCATCCTCCTGGAGCATGTATCCAACACTGTGGTCAAACAGTTCGGGGGACTCCTCAGGAGGACATGGTGGGGTTAGGGAAGGAGTGACTGATGCCATTGAGCCGAGGGAAGAGGCCATGTTGGCAGCTGCTTTGCCAGACATCCTGCCCTGAGCCTAGGTGAGGGAGGATGAGGAGGATGAGGATGGCTTGGTCATCCACTCAACCAAGTCTTCTGCATGTTGCGGCTCAACACGGCCAGCTGCTGAAAAAAAGGCCAGGCGTGTCCCACGGCCACGTGCTGATGAGGATGCACCGTGTCCACGACCAGCACTGTTGCTTCTAGACACAGAGCCTGCTTGCCCTCTTTTATTGGCTCGTGACAGTCTGCCTCTACTTGTTGGCCTTCCAGACATACCATTGGCCTGCAGTGAGATGTAGTTGCTCAAAACTGGGATGTATAGTAGGTTTTTTTTTTTTATTACTGTAGTATTATTAGTATGACAACACCTGCACTTGTCTTCAGGTAGCTATACTGTAGGTGCAACAATGCAGGGTACACAGTACAGTAACTGGAAATACGTCAAGAGCCTACACAAGCACCTGGCTTCAGGTAGCTATACTGTAGGTGCAACTGTGCAGGGTACACAGTACAGTAACTGGAAATACGTCAAGAGCCTACACAAGCACCTGGCTTCAGGTAGCTATACTGTAGGTGCAACTGTGCAGGGTACACAGTACAGTAACTGGAAATACGTCAAGAGCCTACACAAGCACCTGGCTTCAGGTAGCTATACTGTAGGTGCAACTGTGCAGGGTACACAGTACACTAACTGGAAATATGTCAAGAACCTACACAAGCACCTGGCTTCAGGTAGCTATACTGTAGGTGCAACTGTGCAGGGTACACAGTACAGTAACTGGAAATACGTCAAGAGTCTACACAAGCACCTGGCTTCAGGTAGCTATACTGTAGGTGCAACTGTGCAGGGAACACAGTACAGTAACTGGAAATATGTCAAGAGCCTACACAAGCACCTGGCTTCAGGTAGCTATACTGTAGGTGCAACAATGCAGGGTACACAGTACACTAACTGGAAATACGTCAAGAGCCTACACAAGCACCTGGCTTCAGGTAGCTATACTGTAGGTGCAACTGTGCAGGGTACACAGTACAGTAACTGGAAATACGTCAAGAGCCTACACAAGCACCTGGCTTCAGGTAGCTATACTGTAGGTGCAACTGTGCAGGGTACACAGTACAGTAACTGGAAATATGTCAAGAGCCTACACAAGCACCTGGCTTCAGGTAGCTATACTGTAGGTGCAACTGTGCAGGGTACACGGTACAGTAACTGGAAATATGTCAGGAGTAGGGATGAGCTTCGAGTTCAAGTCAAACTCATGTTCGACTCGAACATCGGCTGTTTGCCAGTTCGCTGAACAGCGAACAATTCCAAAGCCGCTGAACACCCTTTAAAATTCTATGGGAGAAATCAAAAGTGCTCATTTTAAAGGCTTATATGCAAGTTATTGTCATAAAAAGTGTTTGGGGACCTGGGTCCTGCCCCAGTGGATATGGATCAATGAAAATTTTTTTTTTTTAAAACGGACGTTTTTTCAGGAGCAGTGATTTTAATAATGCTTAAAGTGAAACAATAAAAGTGTAATATTCCTTTAAATTTCGTACCTAGGGGGTGTCTATAGTATGCCTGTAAAGGGGCGCGTGTTTCCCGTGTTTAGAACAGTCTGACAGCAAAATGACATTTCAAAGGGAAAAAAGTCATTTAAAACTACTCGGGGCTATTGATGAATTGTCGGTCCGACAATGCACATAAAAGTTAATTGATAAAAACGGCATGGGAATTCCCCACAGGGGAACCCTGAACCAAAATTTTTTTTAAAATGGCGTGGGGGGTTCCCCTAAATTCCATACCAGGCCCTTCAGGTATGGATATTAAGGGGAACCTCGGCCAAAATTAAAAAAAAAAAAATGGCATGGGGTCCCCCTCAAAATCTAAGGGGAACCCCGCACCAAAATTTAAAAAAAAAAGCCGTGGGGTCCCCCCAAAAATCCATACCAGACCCTTATCCGAGCACGCAACCTGGCAGGCTGCAGGAAAAGACGGGGGATGAGAGAGAGGCCCCCCCTCCTGAACCGTACCAGGCCACATGCCCTCAACATTGGGAGGGTGCTTTGGGGTAGCCCCCCAAAGCACCTTGTCCCCATCAACATGCCTCATCCCCACAACCCTTGCCCGGTGGTTGTGGGGGTCTGTGGGTGGGGGACTTATCGGAATCTGGAATCCCCCTTCACAAGGGGACCCCCAGATCCCGGCCCCCCCTGTGTGAAATGGTAAGGGGGTACAAAAGTACCCCTACCATTTCACAAAAAAACTGTCAAAAATGTTAAAAATGACAAAAGACAGTTTTTGACAATTTCTTTAATTAAAGTCTTCTTTTTTCCATCTTCTTTCTTCTATCATCTTTCTTCTATCTTCCTTCGGTTTCTTCCTCTATCTTCTTCTTATTCTGGTTCTTCTGGTTCTTCCTCCGGTGTTCTCGTCCGGCATCTCCCTCCATGGCGTCTTCTTCCCTTCTTCTTCTTGGGCCGCTCCACATCCATGATGGGAAGGCTCCCGCTGTGTGACGATTCTCGTCTTCTGACGGTTCTCAAATAACGGAGGGCGGGGCCACCCGGTGACCCCGCCCCCCTCTGACGCACGGGGGCTTGACGGGGACTTCCCTATGGGATTCCCTGTGATGTCAGAGGGGGCGGGGTCACGTTACAGTTACGGGGTCGGGGTCAAAGACGACCACTGCCTTGCTAAAGAAGCTGAGGGTAAAGGTGATGGACTGGCCAAGCATGTCTCCAGACCTAAACCCTATTGAGCATCTGTGGGGCATCCTAAAATGGCAGGTGGAGGAGTGCAAGATCTCTAACATCCACCAGCTCCGTGATGTCATCATGGAGGAGTGGAAGAGGACTCCAGTGGCAACCTTTGAAGTGCTGGTGAACTCCATGGCCAAGAGGGTTAAGGCAGTTCTGAAAAATAATGGTGGCCACACAAAATATTGTATATATATTGCATAATGATATGAACAGCTGATCGGTTACTATGCAAAGCTTCATCAGATTATGTGTGCACCAGTTTTAGTAAATCTGTCCTACTGGGCTTTAGGTTTCAGGATACAAGATGTAGAAAACCTATTTGTGGCACAATAGTGAAAAGACAAGAAAATATGGTGCTGTGAAATCAGAAGTCTAAAGGTAGAAAACATTTCACTCTTGCAGAGCTTTGAGGTGCATCTTGGTGACTGCCTGAAGGTCCCTGCAACAAAAAAAAAAAAAACAATAAACACAGTAAGTAATATATGTCAGGAACAAATAAAATCTTAGTAACATGAATTTACATTCCAGCATTTGGATGCAGAGACAGGCATGGCTCTAGCAGCAGAATCCTGTGGGAGTTGATCTTCTGCACAGTTAGGAAGGAATACATTACTCAGTTTGACTACATTGCTAAAATTTAGAAGAATTAAACACATCATCATTAATGTACCTGGATTATCCTCCAGGCTTCTCTGCAAGGGATGATGCTCTCCTGTGATGTGAATCAAGCAATTCTTATTGTGGCGATCCTTTCAATATCAGTTTGATTCACAAGTTATGAAAACATAGAGAATTAAAGTGGGACTTTAGTCACAAAATTAAGTCTTACTAGACAACTTCAGAGTGGCCTCTTTTGCAGGTATGTAAAACATTTAAAATAAGTGCCTATACTGTTTAAAATCCAGTAATACACTGTCTCACTGTCAGGGCACTGTCCACAGCAGAAGTGCTTGAAGACTTAGCATTTCTGACAGTACTTTGCATGGCCACAGAAATGCGCACTGGCATGCAACGGGTGCATTTGGAGGTGCATGGAGGTGCATTGCCATATGCATATGCGCTGACACACATGTACGCTCACAGATGTGTGCCGAAACACACATGCACACTAGCGCACAGCTATGCATGCTCCCAGCCCAGTATGGCACCAAACAGCCTTTATAAGGAAGCTGGTTACCTTCTGCAATTGCTGGTTGATCTTCGGCCCTCCAGTGCATTTGTTCCCATGTATCCCTTGCATCTGTGAATAGCTGTTATCCAACTCTGCTTGCCTCTGGATCTGTCTTCTGCGTGCCCCCTGACCTGACTCCGGCTTGTCTAACAGATCATCTCTCTATGCTCTCTTATCACCCTGGCTATCCCCATGACTATGTTTGCTCTTATCCACACCTGGTACCCGACCTTGGCTTTAAAACAACTCTTTTCTTGTTCTCTGTTCTGCTTGAGACCTGCTGCTTCTTACGGGTGCCACCTGTCTGCAGACACCATTCCAGTGCATCAGCTGTATACCTGGGCGTTCCTCTGACAACATCTCCTGTCAGAACATCTCTGCAAGCATTCAGGCAGACAACCTGTGTTTCTTTGAGCCTGAATCCTCCTGATCCACTTTCAGGGGTGTCTGGGACTTAGCCACAAGAGAAGTCCACTCACCACTGGCCTCCAGCACCAGATACATGATACTCAACCTGCTCTGCACATGCTCAGTTGCTCTCTATTTTTATGCACTGTGCTGAATTTGTAAAAAATGATCTGCTGCAGTCTAAATATTTACTGTTGTCCAGGGGCTCTGGGCTTCAGCAAAATGGCAGCCTACAACAGGAAGAAACAGGAACAATGCTGGGTGCAATTTACAGCACACACTAATTTTGGTAGCATAATCATTAATGTCTAATGTTTTTTGCTATAGAACATTATTTTTATCAAGTTGTTATAGGTAAAGTTCCACTTTAAGCCCTTACCAGGAGAGATACCAGAGTCATCATAAAAATCCATCTGCTTTATGTCCATGGTAGGGTGTGTAAGGTACCTGTGATAGGTAGTGTCTGAAGTGGAGCTTGTGTGCTGAGGATTCAGGCGAAAACTTAGTCAGGCAGATCAGGACGGCGACAAATCAGGCAAAACATTACACAATCGAAATCCAGAGATTGGTCAGGCAGGCAAAGGTAATACATGAGCTGGCGGTGAGGTACAACATCAGCAGGCTAGAGAGTAGTCAGGAATTCAGGCAGAAGTTCAAATACAGTATTCAGAGTCACAAAGCAGTCAAAACACCCAGGAAGCTGGTCCAAACAAACGGGCACTGAGAGATAGGAAGTGCTGCTATTTATGGGCTGCTTTGATTATAGATTGTCCACAGCTGGCAGCAGGCGGGGCTAGTGAGTCCAAGGTAATGCATCAAACTAAGACAACACAGCTATAACTCCAGAGCTCCTCTGTGGCACAACAAGTAAGACTGCAGCTGTGGGACCAGGAATGTCCCAGGTTAAAATACACCCAGGTACATGACGGGGTACTCCTCTGCCAGGAGGACACCAAAAAACATCAGGGAAAACTAGCCAAAAATTATTTTTTGATTCTTTACATTGAAATATAACATGATTTAAACCAATAATAATTATCTGGCTTATAACAAAATACATTAGATTCAATTAGATCATGAAAAGTAAGAAAACACCAAACAATCAAAAGGATACAAGGTTTTCTCTGTATGTTTCCTACTGGGTTGCTAATCATCCCACTAACCCAGGTAATCTAACCATTGAATTGCATCCGAGCTGATGATTGGCAACACTGTCACTTTGCATTCCTTTGGTTGTCCTAGGAAGTCAGCTGGATAGAATTATGTGTCTATGGCCTCCTTGCCAATGACCTTCAGGACTTGCACAATATCTGTTACACGCTTCTCAACCCAATTGACAGAGTGTGGATGTTGGTCCACTGCATTAGCTCCTCTGGAAACTTCTTCCCAGATCCTTTTTCTCATAGATGAAGAGGTCTGGAAATTCAAGACCCCTTGGTGTTTATCATAATGTCCACAGCAGACATTATGATAAACCTTATGAGAGCCTTATTCTGCTCAGAAAAGAAGCAGTGACTTCTGGATTTTGGATCCTCTGGTCCCCTGGAGTTGTCGTCTTCCTGAAATATTCATGATGAGAGGAACAGAGTCTCTATGCCTTTTAGTGTGGAAACTACTGTAAGTCATTGAATTGCTCTTGCTGGCTATGATTGTCTTTTTGGTGGTACTTTTTTTGGAAGTTAAATTGGCTGGTATCAAATCAAATTTGGGCTGGTAGAAAGCTGAACAGTGCAGTGAGGTTGAAATCGAGTGCTTTTTATAAGGCCAATGCTGATTAGTTAATTAGTTAATGTCTGAGATCTGTTAATTAGTTAAGGTATGCTCTTTGTTTGTTAATTAGCTGCTCTTGCTTAATGTTTTACAAGCCTATAGATTAAAAGAGCTAGACTTGTAGATATTAAAACTTAAATAATCTCAATATTCAGAGAGAAACATAAGCAACATTATGCAAGTGAGAGCAGAGACTGAACAAGTGTAGACTTGGATATCACAACTTTCTTGCTGATTTATTTGTATGTAGGATAATTATTTTGCATTTGAAACATGTGCACACACACTTCTCATTAGTTCCATATTTTAAATTGGATGTATTTTTTGTATTATTATTACTATTATTATTAATATTACAATTAATGAATTGAAATGGTATGTGTTATTATTCAGATTCTCACATTTTTGAAGTTCTTGTATGTTGGTTATCTATTCAATCTTACCTGGCATTTGTTTTTTATTCAATACTCTTGGCTATTGGGTATTTGGTTTTAACCATGAACCTGAGAAGAGGGTATTCTATTGATATGGGGATGTCCTTGTGTTTTTTCTAGCACTGATGAAGTGGGTGCTTTTGGACTCCTGGAACACGTTGAATATTCTTTGGTTTGTCCTTTTGGCTTTTATTGGAATACAATTGTATTTGAACCTCTTAGCATTGGTCTGGTGCTTTCATTTACATTTTTGTATTTTACTCTACCAATCTTGTAATTTCAAACCCTGTAAATTTTTTTAACCTCTGAATCAATTATTTAACAAATTATTGCATATGCCTAAACTCTTTGTTCTGTCAGTTCACTGGTCAGCTGCATATGGCTTTTTAAATTGGGTGTACCTAAACTCAAAAATAGTAATGTATTCCAATGAATCCAAAATAAATTATAACGAAAACAAAGAATGTATTCACATTCATTTGTTTCATTTGGATGACAGGATGCAAATATTTTGGCCTTTTTTTAATGCATCTAAAATAATGTAACAACATAGAGAATGATCTGAATTGATTTGGATCCCCTATTCTAGTGAATATAGCATGAATTTTAAAAAATGCACTACATAATACATAGGAAATGAAAACATATTGCAATAAATAGTTACAGTAAGGTATAAAAGTGAAATACAGTCTTTCTTCACTTAATGACCAGGTTCCGTTCCAACAACAAGGTTGTTAAACGAATTGGTCGTTAAATGAGGAACCACAAGTAATCAATATTTTAAGTGTAGCACTAACTCATGGTGGAGCTGCTGGTTTAGGTGGGTCTGTTACCTTCACTTTGCTTTCAATGCTTTATTAAACAGTCAAACTTTAGGAAGTAGCAGGAAAGAGGTGGAAAAGGAAACCTTCAGGAGAAACTCAAATATCTTCTTCTAATATCTTAGCGACAATGTCCCGGTAGATTTCAGATAATTATGTGGAATGCATTCCCCTCATGGGACACACTCTTTGCTCATCTGGATAGGCCTCTCTCACCGGTCTAGCAGCCAGTACGCAGCACGAATCTAAAGTCTCTGCCACAGACTTACTTGGGGGGGGGTAAATCTGCACAATCCTCTGCCACAGGATGTATCAGATCTTCTGCAGTGAACAGTCAGTCACAGTGCCTGGACCTTTAAGCCGAACCGGCGACACTATGCTGTGGATTTACTTCTTTTGGATACGTCCTGCAACAGAGTCACCAGGCCCCTCTATAGACCAGCACGCTGCGTGATCTCTCCAAGACGGGTCCTCCCTTGGGATCTCCTTGGCTGTCCAGCTTCGTCACACAGGACCGACAGCTCAGGACCATTCCTCGGCCACGGTGGTAGGCCCCAGACAAGCCTCTGGACCCACCCCTGCGCAGCAGCATTGTGGGCCTCCCGATCGGAGGACCACGAGGTAGCTCCTTAACGCATACCTGTCGGCCAGGAGAGCCAGCAGGTGGCTGTAAAACGAACCCTAAAACATGGTGTCTGTCCCATAAATACCCCCTTCCCAGAATGCAACTCGGAGGACCACCTCCACCGAGCTTGTCTCCGAGACAGAGGAACATCTATACACTTTGACACGTTGCCCTTCCAACACTGACTAATGGTAACAGCGACACCCACCAGTCAGCACGGAAGCACACACAACGTCAGCCAAGCTGGAATAGAGGCAAACTTTTAACCTTCCTAACACCCAATTTACAAAATTTACCTAATCTGCGGTAGATTGTAAATCTACCAGCGCTACATAAGCATTGTTACCTACTGTACTGTACTGTATTGTGAAAAAAAAATCTAAACACAAAACTCCAGCACAATAATGTTGTTTGAATTTGCATAAGTACAGAACACAAATGAAAATTCTGTACTGTACT
The DNA here is from genome assembly GCA_037952835.1 of Lithobates septentrionalis. Lineage (NCBI taxonomy): Eukaryota > Metazoa > Chordata > Amphibia > Anura > Ranidae > Lithobates > Lithobates septentrionalis. The sequence continues at coordinate 752,955 of JBBDGP010000731.1, forward strand.
GTACAATACAATGATGTACAGCGCGTCATTTGGGTCGGGAGAGCTGGTCGTAAGTCGTTAAAAAGGTAATTCATTAAACCAGGAGTATCTGTAATATGATTCCGAAAATATGAATAATTTCAGAACAACAAATTTACAAATCAAATCCAAATACAAAAAATTAATTCCGAAAACAAATCATTCTAACATAATGAATATGATGCAATAAAATGTTTAACTTAACCACTTGACCTCCAGAAGATTTTACCCCATCATTTCCAGAGCATTTTTTGGCATTGTGGTGCTTTAACTGGCAATTGCGCACTCATGCAACACTGTTCCCAAATTACATTTTTATAATTTTTTCTCACAAACAGAACTTTCTTTTGGTGGTATTTAATCACCACAGAGTTTTTTATTTTTGGAATATAAACTAAAAAGACAGAAAATTTTGAAGAAAAACCCACTATTTTTTATTTTCTGCTGCAAAACATATCCAATAAAAAATGTAAAAAAAATCTAATTTCTTAATGAATTTAGATCAAAATGTATTTTACTACATGTTTTTGTTTAAAAAAAAATCCCAAGTGTATATGATTTGGTTTGTGTGGAAGTTATAGCATCTGGTATAGATATTGGAATTTTTATTTATTTATTTTTATACTAGTAATGGCAGTGATCAGCAACTTATAGTGAGGCTGTGATAGTGTGGTGGGCAATCTGACACTAGATGATGCTGGCTGGGGGGTACACTAACTGACTAACTAACACTGACATCAATAGTGACACTAATACAGTGATCAGTGCTAATACTATACAAGGTCACTATACTAATGACACTGGCTGGGAAGGAGTTAGTATGTAGGGGTGATCAAGGGGTTAAATGTGTGCCTACCAATTTTTACCGTGTGTGTTATGTGCTGCTTTTACTAAGTGATCTTGCTGTTTTTTTCCTGCTTTACAGGGAATAAAAAAACAGCAAGATCTTCTTTCAGTGTTCTGAGCTCTGTGTTGTAAACAACACTCCCTTTCCTGAATGACGGAGCCGATCAGTGGGTGCCAGCAATCAATCAGTCGCTGGCACTTGCTGGTCCGCTTGTGCTGTGACAAATCACAGCACAGCTGGGGTAGTGGGCACGCACGCCCCCAACCTGGAAGCACTGATTACATATCAGATACATGTTCAAGTGCAGAGTAGCCACCCTGCTGCCATATATCTACGTGGGGCCATGATAAAGTGATTAAAGTGATTGTAAACGAACACCTTGTAAAACAATGCATTCATTTTAACCCTTTTGCTGCCATGCCCTGTGCTTCATTTTTACACTCAGGTGGCCAGACCATTTTTTCAAATTTGCCTTTGCTTTTTATTTTTCACTTATAGCTCCCAGAGTTTGTAAAAGACCCCCCAAACTATATATTTTCTGAAAGCACATGACCAGTAGAATAAAAAGAAAGTGCTACTGATTTTTAAGGTCCCACGATATTTGCACAAATGTTTATCAAAACAATATTTTTGCTAAAAATCCACTAAAAGCAATATTAGCAGATAAAAACACAGCAAATTTTATAAAATTCCTACTAAATATAAAAGCTTTACCTGTATTGAGTTAATAAATAACAAATATTTGTAACTTTTAAATTGCGCCTTTTTGCGAAATGGTGAAAATCGAACATATGCAAAAATGTAAATATCCAAATTTCTCTAAAAATCTGAAGGTTTTCATGTTTCCCTTACAGCTTTTAGAATTTGTAAAAGACCTACAAAAACCATTTATTTTCTGAAAGCATATGACGAGTAGAATAAAAAGAAGGTGCTGCAAATTTTTAAGGCCCCACAATTTTTTGCGCAAATGTTTATCACATCACTATTTTCACAAAAAAAACCCCCACTAAAATCCTTACTTGCACACATAAACACAATATAACTTACGTAATTCCTGCTAAATTCCTACTAAGGCCTTGTTCAGTGGGGTGTGCTAAAGCGTACCCCCATGGAGGGCCATGTTTACCTGCACAGGGATACACAGGTATTCTGTGCATCCCTGTGCAAGCAGTTCTATTCATGTCAAATAGGACACAGCAGCTGCAAGTACAGATCTGACATCCTTGTGGGTGTAGATGCATGGACCCAAACTCAGACAGTGTGAGTTCAGGGACATGCACCCACATAGATGTCAAGTTGGGATCAGTGGCTGTGTCCTTGCAGCTGCTGCATCTCAATTGGCATGAATGGGACTGCCTGCACAGGAAAGCACAGAACACCTGTGCATTCCCGTGCAGCTGCTATGTTCCAATTTACATCAATGGGACTGCCTGCATGGGGATGCACGGAGCACCTGTGCATCCCTCTGCAGCTAAACATGGTCCTGTAGTGGTATGCCTTGCGTGAACAAGGCCCTAGGCTTTGTTTAGACTTATGGTTGGGGGGGCTGCATACAGTTGTGTCGCAATTGTCGGCAAAAATGGGATTAAAACAGGTGGTGAGGAGGCATCGCATTGCTTCCTCACGGCCTGTCAGTAGCCTCCGGAGGGTAGCCTTAGTCTTTTTTTTTTTTTTTTTTTTTCCAAAAAAAGCTTTATTTAGCAAAAATAATATTGCAATATAACAGAGTTATTTGTGATACAATCACCAATAGCAATCACTTTATATCTCATTACAGAGTTGTGGAGATCATATCTTGAATCTAGTTGTACAATTTCTATTGATAATTCTTAGATATTGTTTGTGCGTATCTCAACTTACTGTAAGATTATAACATTATATAGTAGACAGTAACAAAAATAAAGAAAAGTAAAGAAGGGGGGGAAGTATGTGAAAGAAAAGGATGAGACGAGTGTGTGGGAAAAGAGTAGTCTCGCTCTATGCAGCTCGGGATGACTTAGGCTATGTCATCTCAGTCTGGTGTTTTAGATACTGTGGTCTACAGGAAAAATAATCATTCAATCAATCTGCGTTGCAGTAAAATCTTTTGAGTATTTGAATATGAACCAAGCTCTCCATAAATTATGAAATTTGTCTGTCCTTTCAGTGGACATGGCTACCGTTTCTTCCATTCTGTATATTGAATCTACCTCTAGGAGCCATTCTTCTGTCGTGGGTGAGTGTGTCGTTTTCCAGTGTCTAGGTATTATGGTCTTTGCTGCGTTCAACATATGTCGTACTACTGACTTTTTGTATCTACTTAGCGAGTAGTTTGAGATGTGTAACAGGCAGCATTCAGGTGAGAAAGCTATATCAGTTTCAGTAATTGCTTGTATCCTTGCACAAACGGAGTCCAAAAATGCACGTATTAACGGACAATACCACCATATGTGCAGCATGTCTCCTTTCGCAGAGCCACATCTCCAACAGTTCTCGGATATCTCCGGGAACCATGAATGGAGTCTGGACGGAGTGAAGTACCAATTTGTCAAGATTTTGTATGACGTTTCTTGGTTACTGGTGCTGATTGAGCATTTGTGAGCCAGAATACAAGCATTGTTCCATTGTGTGTCAGTGAAAGATTTCTGCAGCGCAGTCTCCCATTCTAGTTTATGTTTACTCTGATAGCTGTCCTGACTAGGCCGTAGCCAGCTGTAGATTAACAAGGTAGCTTTGTGTATTTGTTCTCCTGCTAAGCAAACTTTTTCGAAGCTTGTTTGTTCTCTCACGAATTTTTCCTTGTTCGCGGGGCAGAGAATATAGTCATGTAGTTGTCTATATTGCCAGTGAGTGAAGTGTTTGGCCTGTAATTCCGTCTGTAGTTTGGTAAAAGTTTTTAGTCTGCCATTTTCAAGGCAGTGTGCTACTGTCAGTGGAGTTTTGTCATCCCTATGAGGAAAAGACTTTGTCGTGTGTCCTAGGGCAAATTCTCTATTCTGAATCAGTGGGGTTAGAGGACCTGGGGAGGACGCGAGGTTGTAAAGCTGTGAGACTATCTGAAAGATCTTTAAAGTTGGTCCTATCGTGGGGTGTTCTCCTACTTCAATTGTGTGCGCTTCTTTGTTCACCCATGGCAGAAACCTTAGTATATAGGGTTCTAGGGTTAGAATAAATAAAATTGGAGACAGGGGGCATCCCTGCCTCGTGCCATTATGGATTTTTACTGGTTCTGATAGAGATCCATTAATTTTTATCCTTGCCGTCGGATTTTGATACAGCGCTGAGATCCATTGTAGTATATTTGTCTTGAGACCCACATGTTCGCAGACTGCAAACATGTAGTCCCATTCCACTCTATCGAAGGCCTTCTCTGCGTCTGTAGACAGGAGAAGGCCCTCTGTTTTCGTCTTTCTAAGTGAATGGATGAGATTTAGAGCAGTTATCACATTATCACGAGTCTCCCTTCCCTGCATGAACCCCGCCTGTTCAGGTCCCACAATATCCTGCAATATGCCACTAATTCTAGTAGCTATAATCTTGGATAATAGTTTCATGTCTAAGTTGAGTAACGAAATTGGTCTGTAGCTCGAGCAGAGATTGGGGTCCTTTCCAGGTTTGGGGATGACGGTTATGTGTGCCGTATTGAATGAGGGTGGCAGGTTTTGGGTTGATGAGAGGGAGTTTAAAGCCTGTAATAAGGGCTTTGTCAGAAGGTGGGCAAAGGTCTTATAATAAATGGCTGTGTAGCCGTCTGGGCCTGGACTTTTCCCCGTTTTTAGAGATTTGATCGCTTGCATGAGTTCCACTTGCTCTATTGGCTTGTCTATTTCCAGAGCATCTAGCTCAGTAATGTTTGGTATACCGCTTTGGTATTGTGCTATAATCTGTTTTCTTGAACCCTCTATTGCCCCAGGTCTGTGTGAGGCTGGGAGGTTGTATAGCTTTGAATAGAACTCATGGAACTCTGCCGCGATCCTATCTGTGTCATGCAACAGTTTGTCTTCCTTATTCTTTATACTCGTGATAGTAGTGGTAGATCGTATATCTCTCAGGGCCCTTGCCAAGAACTTGCCACTTTTGTTACCATGTTCATAGAAAAAGCCTCTTCGAAAAAATAATATTCGTTTGGCCTGTAACTCTAATTTTTCTTGGACCTCTTTTCGTGCTATTAAAAGCTCATTGGCCGTGTTCACTGCCAGTGATCTTTTATGCTGCGTTTCCAATTTTTGTACTTTGTCTAGTGCCGCTGTTAATTCTTTTGCTTTGTTTTTTTTTTTAATTGAGGCAAGACTAATGAGTTTGCCTCTTAATACACATTTATGTGCCTCCCAGATCATGATAGGTGGTACCTCTTCTGTTGAATTTTCCTTAAAATATGTCTTTATGGCCTCCGTCACTGGTACTAAGGTCACAGGGTCTGTAAGCAGAGTTGAGTTTAGTCTCCAACTGCCTTGGCTTTTAGGTGCAGTATGGAGTAGCAAAGTTATGGACGTTGGGGCGTGGTCTGATATTGTCCGTGTTCCTATATGTGCTTCTTGCAATAAACTTAGGTCTCTTTGTGTTATGAACATAAAGTCTATACGGGAGTACTTGTTGTGTAGTGGGGAAAAATAAGTAAAGTCTCTGTCATGAGGGTGTGCTATGCGCCACGTGTCTTTTAGATTTAGTTTATTGAGTAAAACTCTAATCTTTTTGAGGGCACGGTATGTTAGGGAGGATTTACCATTGGAGGTGTCTTGGAGAGGTTCCAGTGGAACATTGAAATCCCCTCCCAGTATTATACATCCAGAAGCAAACTCCGTGAGCACGTCTATCAGTTTTTGGCAGAAAGAAACGTGAGCTGTGTTCGGAAAATATACATTAGCTAGTGTGACTGGTCTCTTCCCAATTGATCCCTTAAGAAGAAGGAACCGGCCCCCAGGGTCCGCTAATTGTTGAGATAGTTCAAAACCTGCGTTTTTCCCAATTAAAATGGAGACGCCTTTCGTTTTGGAATCTGTGTTTGCTGCGTGATAGGCCTTGGTAAAGTATCTGTCAGTTAGTTTAGGTATGGCATATGCCTTGAAATGGGTCTCCTGGAAAAAAACAAAGGCCGGTCTCTTCTTCCCCAGGAGCCCCAGTAATTGTGTGCGTTTTTGTGGAGTATTAAGTCCTCTTACATTATGCGATATTACTGTAGGGCTTTTGCCCATTGTGGAGTAGACCATGGTAGCAGAAGTTAACTTAGATGGCACAATAAGCTAAAGCTGTTCAATCACATATAAGAAAAATAAATAAAATAAATAAATAAAAGAAAAGTCTTCTAAATCAAAATCGTATAACTTGTAGAAAACAATTAGGAAGGGAAAAAGAAAAGCTAGGAAGAAGAAAAAGAAAAGGGGAGAGGGTGAAAGAAGATATTGGATCTCACTCTCGAGAGAAGTAGAGTGGGACCAGTTTTAGTGTTAATTAACCTCTAAGTAAACCCCTAGAGTGGTGTGTTCAGATTGGGGCCTGAGCAGGCACACCGGTGAGATCCCACCTGGGTAGAGCGTCACCAATATGTCCGCCGTTGGCTCCCACTGCGGGGGAGGTGGAGGGTACGACCCGAGTAATATCTGCCGATATTATCGTAGACTGCTTTAGAATTTAGTAAGAGTATGTCACTCAAATTAGATAACTCCTCCTCCCTCGAACTCCTATAATATTTCTAAAGACAAATCTTAACTTGAAAAACGACAACCGACATCTTTAAGAGATGTACATCCTTAACTAAGAACACCTTCGGACCGATATGCTTCAGGCATAAAAATATGAAGAACGCCTGTATTGCATCGACTAGCCGTTTATGGGAATCCTTCCTTGTTAACTATGTCACAGTTCCATTAATGAGCCGGAAGTTTCTAGCATAACCGTGGATGGAAGGTCACAGCCCGTTTTCAAATATGTCAACCAGCTATGAGCTAGAGTAGGCAAAGTACTATTGAATGTTTAGTCTCTGCTCATGATCTGGTTATAGGGACAGTTTCAGCTAGTTTTGCTTTTAAAGCACAATCAATACATTTACCTGCCTTCAGGACAGATTGTGATCGCATAGGGTGCTGCTGCTGGCATTCTTACTTATCTAAAAGGAACCTTTAACGAAAACAAAAATCAAAAATGCAAGGCCTGTAAAACAGAAACAGGGAGAAACAGAAAAGGGAAGGACAAGGGCTGGACCTTCCCCGATTCACGAGCAACGGTGAAAAAAGAAAACCTTGATTGTAGATCTTGAGACACACCATCTAACAGTCAGGGACCGACATTTCTGATAGTCTCCTCCTTCATTCCGGGTCAGATTCAGGCAATAGAGCCCTTGCTACGTTATCATGTTTTTTAGTAGAGCTGGGGCCTGGTGTGTTATGCTTCTGGAACTTCCCCTTCTTGTAAGGTGGTTTGACCGGTGTTGATTGGGGAGAAGGATGCGCCTCTCGTATAGTTGGGGGTGTGCAGAATTCTCCGTACCATTCTGGTAAGTCCATGGGTGGTATCTGTAGGTCCCTACAGAAATCTGGGAGTTCCATGGGTGTGCGTAGGAACATTTGTTTGCCTTGGAAGGTAGCATTTAGAGCAAAAGGAAACTTCCATCTGTAGGGAATGCCTTGTTTGTGCAGTACCTCCAGCAGAGGGCGTAGAGCTCTTCTGTTATTAAGAGTAATTGGGGATAAGTCCTGATAGATGGAGATTTCTGTATCATTGAAAGTAATATGTTCATTACGCCTGGCTTTGGCCATGATGTCCTCTTTCAGTTTAAAATTGGGTAAACAACATATTATGTCCCGTGGAGGCGCAGTGTCCGCCGGTCTGGCTCTCAAGGCTCTATGTGCTCTGTCAAAGTCAATAGGAGTATCAGTTTGGCGCTCTAGTAGTTCATTGAACACATATTGCAGGGCGGAGGTGATATTGCCCGGTTCGACCGATTCGGGGACCCCTCGCACCCGAATATTGTGCCTTCTCCCCCTGTTGTCAAGATCTTCCAGCTGACGATTCATTTCTATGAGTCGCGCTGTGTGAGAGTTAGCGATTTTGTCTAGGCGTGTAATCTCCTTGTCTCTCCTGTGGCCCGCCATCTCCACCCCCTTCATTTTCCCTGATAGCGATAACACATCTGCTTTAAGTTCTGTTATTGCAGAAAATAGCGTGCCTTTGATGTCCGCAGCAATTTTCCGCATGGCAGTAAGTGTGAGAGGTAGCTCCGGAGTTAGGGTGTCTCCTACCTCATCCTCGTCAGCGTACTGTGAGTCCTCACTGAACTCCTCTTCTCCACGAGGCTGCGCCATCTTGGATTGGGCCTTGCTTCTCCGGGGCTGAGTTTTAAAGATGTCCGGGATGTTTCTCGAGCCGGACAGAGTGGCCGTGCGGCGGGGGTGATTGCTGGAGTTGTGGCGAGTTAATCTGCTCATCTTCGCTGCTATCGTCGGTGTCGTAGGTGCTATAGGAGCCGAGGGCTTAGCGGAGCTCCACTAGTCTGCTGCCTTCCTCATCGCGCCAAGCCACGCCCCCTCGGTAGCCTTAGTCTTCAGAAGCAAGGGCGATTTATCCTTAGAGTCCTTTCACACAGGCTGTCCGATCAGGTCCACCTGTCAGTTTTTCAGGCGGACCGGATCGGACCCTCCAGTCTCCCCTATGGAGTAGCGGATGTCAGCGTTGACATGTCTGCTGACATCTGCCACTATCTGATCCTGCCTTCAAAAAACAGACGGATGGTGGTCCTATTTTCCATCTGTCTGACGGATCGGATATGATCAGATGAAAATGGACAGGCCATCTGTTTTCACTTGGTCTCCACATAGAGGAGAGTGGGACTGTGTCCGTCTCTGCTCTGCACAGCACCCTGTCATCTGCAGGGGATTAGCAGACCAATCCCCAGCTGAACAAGCGGATTCCATCCCATGGAGGTGCCTGTGTGAAAAGGACCTTGCTATGATTTTTATTTTATTTTTTTACATTTTTGTTTATTTATTTCATTTTACAATTTTTTTTGAATTGGGGGGTCTTTAGAGAGACATCAGGGGTCTAAACAAACCTCTAATGTCTCTTTTTTTTAGACAGAGAAAGAGACTGAAGAGTTCAGTCCCTTTCTCTACAGGCTCAGCTGCAATACCTTATGAATGGATGGAAGCCTCTAAATAGTGGCTCTCATTCATTCATAACCGTTGGCATAGTAAGTTTACTATGCCATGTGACAGTTGAACATAGGAGCGATCAGTACAGAACACTCACTATGTTCACCTAGGAAAGGAAGGGGGCTGAAAAACACATGTTTACCAGTCCCCCCCTGCTCTCCATCCTGACACACTGCACTCACCGATCTCTGGGGCAGCAGTTGCGGGGAATGCCAGCTTGCAGAGCTGCATGGAGGGGCTGCCGGGGATCGTGAAAAGGGGGGGCACTGAAGGGGGTGCCAGCGGGGGGCATCATTTAAGAAACAAAAAGTTTAAATGTGCAATTGTCAGTGGGAGTGGCAGCGGAGGGAGACGGCAATTGCAATGGATCCACGGAGATCCGTGCTGGCAGGGAGGGGGGGCGCTGATGCTGGGGGGTGAAAATTAGTGCTATGGGGATTGATGTAAAATGCAGAGGACAGTGTGGGGGGCAGAACAATAATTTGAAGTAGTACAGGAGGGGAGGAAGCAGTGGGTGACAGGTAGAGAGGCAGCGGCGGCGGAGGGGGGTTTCATTTTATCTGAATAACTCTGATCAGCGTGTTAGCCGCAAATCAGATCTATTGTTTTGTTCAGCAGAGTCTGCTGAACATTTCTGATACAATGAAGTGACCATGTGCTTATATCAGAGGAGGAATGTAGGTCCGTTTGGCATATGAACTTGGCCACCTGCAGACAGTTCTATAGGTCCTTACGGCAGACCTGGCAGTGAAACGGTTAAAATAGAAATGAGAGGCAAAACATTTGTGTATAGATATGAAAAAAAATGATAAATACCTTTTTACCTCTTTTTTTTTTATAATCAAAATTTTTTTATTTTCTGTTATACTTTTCACAATTAACCACTTCAGCCCCGGAAGGATTTACCCCCTTCCTGACCAGAGCACTTTTTACAATTCGGCACTGCGTCGCTTTAACTGCTAATTGCGCGGTCATGCAATGGTGTACCCAAACGGAATTTGCGTCCTTTTCTTCCCACAAATAGAGCTTTCTTTTGATGGTATTTGATCACCTCTGCCGTTTTTATTTTTTGCGCTATACACGGAAAAAGACCGAAAATTTTGAAAAAAAATTATATTTTCTACTTTTTGTTCTAAAAAAAATCCAATAAACTCAATTTTAGTCATACATTTAGGCCAAAATGTATTCGGCCACATGTCTTTGGTAAAAAAAATGTCAATAAGTGTATATTTATTGGTTTGCGCAAAAGTTATAGCGTCTACAAACTAGGGTACATTTTCTGGAATTTACACAGCCTTTAATTTATGACTGCCTATGTCGTTTCTTGAGGTGCTAAAATGGCAGGGCAGTACAAAACCCCCACAAATGACCCCATTTTGTAAAGTAGACACCCCAAGGAATTTGCTGAGAGGCATGTTGAGCCCATTGAATATTCATTTTTTTGTCCCAAGTGATTGAATAATGACAAAAAAAAAAAAAATGACAAAAAGTTGTCACTAAATGATATATTGCTCACACAGGCCATGGGCATATGTGGAATTGCACCCCAAAATACATTTAGCTGCTTCTCCTGAGTACGGGGATACCACATGTGTGGGACTTTTTGGGAGCCTAGCCGCGTACGGGGCCCCGAAAACCAATCACTGCCTTCAGGATTTCTAAGGGCGTACATTTTTGATTTTACTCCTCACTACCTATCACAGTTTTGAAGGGCATAAAATGCCCAGATGACATAAACCCCCCCCAAATGACCCCATTTTGGAAAGTAGACACCCCAAGCTATTTGCTTTGAGGCATGTTGAGTCCATGGAATGTTTTATATTTTGACACAAGTTGCGGGAAAGTGACAATTTTTTTTTTTTTTTGCACAAAGTTGTCACTAAATGATATATTGCTCACACAGGCCATGGGCATATGTGGAATTGCACCCCAAAATACATTTAGCTGCTTCTCCTGAGTATGGGGATACCACATGTGTGGGACTTTTTGGGAGCCTAGCCGCGTACGGGGCCCCGAAAACCAAGCACCGCCTTCAGGAATTCTAAGGGCGTACATTTTTGATTTTACTCCTCACTGCCTATCACAGTTTCGGAGGCCATGGAATGCCCAGGTGGCACAAACCCCCCCCAAATGACCCCATTTTGGAAAGTAGACACCCCAAGCTATTTGCTGAGAGGCATGGTGAGTATTTTGCAGCTCTCATTTGTTTTTGAAAATAAAGAAAGACGAGAAAAAAACATTTTTTTTTTCTTTTTTCAATTTTCAAAACTTTGTGACAAAAAGTGAGGTCTGCAAAATACTCACTATACCTCTCATCAAATAGCTTGGGGTGTCTACTTTCCAAAATGGGGTCATTTGGGGGTTTTTTTTGCCACCTGGGCATTCCATGGCCTCCGAAACTGTGATAGGCAGTGAAGAGTGAAATCAAAAATTTACGGCCTTAGAAAGCCTGAAGGCGGTGCTTGGTTTTCGGGGTCCCGTACGCGGCTAGGCTCCCAAAAAGTCTCACACATGTGGTATCCCCGTACTCAGGAGAAGCAACAGAATGTATTTTGGGGTGTAATTTCACATATTCCCATGGCATGTTTGAGCAATATATCATTTAGTGACAACTTTGCGCAAAAAAAAATAAAAAAAATAAAAAATTGTCTCTTTCCCGCAACTTGTGTCACAATATAAATTATTCCATGGACTCAACATGACTCTCAGCAAATAGCTTGGGGTGTCTACTTTCCAAAATGGGGTCATTTGGGGGGGTTTTGAACTGTCCTGGCATTTTATGCACAACATCTAGAAGCTTATGTCACACATCACCCACTCTTCTAACCACTTGAAGACAAAGCCCTTTCTGACACTTTTTGTTTACATAAAAAAATAATTTTTTTTTGCAAGAAAATTACTTTGAACCCCCAAACATTATATATTTTTTTAAAGCAAATGCCCTACAGATTAAAATGGTGGGTGTTTCATTTTTTTTTTTTCACACAGTATTTGCGCAGCAATTTTTCAAACGCATTTTTTGGGGAAAAAACACACTTTTTTACATTTTAATGCACTAAAACACACTATATTGCCCAAATGTTTGATGAAATAAAAAAGATGATCTTAGGCCGAGTACATGGATACCAAACATGACATGCTTTAAAATTGCGCACAAACGTGCAGTGGCGACAAACTAAATACATTTTTAAAAGCCTTTAAAAGCCTTTACAGGTTACCACTTTAGATTTACAGAGGAGGTCTACTGCTAAACTTACTGCCCTCGATCTGACCTTCGCGGCGATACCTCACATGCATGGTGCAATTGCTGTTTACATTTGACGCCAGACCGACGCTTGCGTTCGCCTTAGCGCGAGAGCAGGGGGGACAGGGGTGCTTTTTTTTTTTTTTTTTTTTTCTTTATTATTATTATTTTTTTATCTTATTTTTAAACTGTTCCTTTCATTTTTTTTTTAAATCATTTTTATTGTTATCTCAGGGAATGTAAATATCCCCTATCATAGCAATAGGTAGTGACAGGTACTCTTTTTTGCAAAAATTGGGGTCTATTAGACCCTAGATTTCTCCTCTGCCCTCAAAGCATCTGACCACACCAAGATCGGTGTGATAAAATGCTTTCCCAATTTCCCAATGGCGCTGTTTACATCCGGCGAAATCTAAGTCATAAAATGCTCGTAGCTTCCGGTTTCTTAGGCCATAGAGATGTTTGGAGCCACTCTGGTCTCTGATCAGCTCTATGGTCAGCTGGCTGAATCACCGGCTGCATTTTCAGGTTCCCTGTTGAGACAGGAGAGCCAGAGAAAAACACGGAAGACGTTGGGGGGGGGCATTCCCTCCCACTGCTTGTAAAAGCAGTCTAGAGGCTAATTAGCCGCTAGGATTGCTTTTACATGAAAGCCGACCGCTGGCTGAAAAGAATGATACCAAGATGATACCTAAACCTGCAGGCATCATTCTGGTATAACCATTCAAAGTCGTGAATGGCGTACCTGAAGACAAAAAAATGGTTAACAATAAAGCACAGTAAACGGTAAAGTATAAAAAATTGCATACCTGAAAAACAAACATGATAAAACATAATAACAATAAAACATTGCAGAATAGAATACAGTAAAAAAGAGCAGAACAATAGAGAGAGAGAATAGAGAGAGAAAGAACAATAAAACGACAACTATTTTTTTTTTATTTTATATTTTTGTATGTGTTTTTTTTTTTTTTTTTTTTTGTAACTAACTTTTATAACTGTACCCGGTTCCAGGTTCGGGTCTCTCAAAATGCGATGGCATCTTGGGAGACCCTGTGAAAGTGTGCCTAGTCTGTGGAATGCTGTACCCTACGCTAATAGTCAACTAGTGCATGGTAGCGTTCAAAACATTCACCAATGCAAAGACCAGGATTGTCAGGACAGGAGGGACAATAATAGCGGGTGTCACGCCTATATCCGCGCTTGCTGCAGACACAACATCTTTTTTGGGGGGGTTCGTTGGGTAGGGGTACTCGGGAGGACATAAAGAAAATGCCTCTCATGCAGCCGACTGCATTTGGTTGGGGATGTGAATGGGGGAAGTACGGGCGCTGCAGAAGCGGTGGGTTCCCAATTAGGATTGGCGAATGCAGCAGGAAGGGCACTATGGGCACGACGGGCCTGTGTTTGTCTTTTTGGTGGCAGTGGGACACTACTTGTGCTTGCCACCTCACCAGCTTGAACTGCACTTATGGGACTCGCCACGTCACCAAGTGTTACTGCAGTGCTGGTTTGACTACGACCGGGGTGTACTAGGCCGCTGGCGCTTGCCAGTTCACCAAAACGCTACCAAAAAATCTGTTAGCGATCGCAGGGATCAGGCCTGACTCTGCGAACGCTGCAGTTATGCGTTTAGTGTTCTGTAAGTGACAGTGATCGATCGATACTGCACTTGGGTGGGCTGGGCTGGGCCGGGCGGAGGGGCAAAACGCAGGTGCTAGCAGGTATCTGGGCTGATCCCGCTAACACTGCGTTTGTGGGAACCCTAAACTGCTGGGGACGCCAGTATAGATCTGATCGGATCAGATATTGATCCGTTCAGATACTATACCACTAAGGGAGGCGTATGCTGCGTGCGTGGGTGTTAGCGGTACTGGCGCTAATCTGACGCTGCCTGGGGCTGGTGCTTGCCAGTTCACCAAAACGCTACCAAAAAAACTGTTAGCGATCGCAGGGATCAGGCGTGACTCTGCAGTTATGCGTTTAGTGTTTTGTAAGTGACAGTGATCGATTGATACTGCACTTGGGTGGGCTGGGCCGGGCGGACGGGAAAAACGCAGGTGCTAGCAGGTATCTGGGCTGATCCCGCTAACACTGCGTGTTTGGGAACCCTAAACTGCTGGGGACACTAGTATAGATCTGATCGGATCAGATATTGATCCGTTCAGATACTATACCACTAAGGGAGGTGTACGGTGCGTGCGTGGGTGTTAGCGCTACTGGCGCTAACCTGACGCTGCCTGGGGCTGGTGCTTGCCAGTTCACCAAAACGCTACCAAAAAAACTGTTAGCGATCGCAGGGATCAGGCCTGACTATGCGAACGCTGCAGTTATGCGCTTAGTGTTTTGTAAGTGACAGTGATCGATCGATACTGCACTTGGGTGGGCTGGGCTGGGCCGGGCGGAGGGGCAAAACGCAGGTGCTAGCAGGTATCTGGGCTGATCCCACTAACACTGCGTTTTCGGGAACCCTAAACTGCTGGGGACGCTAGTATAGATCTGATTGGATCAGATATTGATCCGTACAGATACTATACCACTAAGGGAGGCGTATGCTGCGTGCGTGGGTGTTAGCGGTACTGGCGCTAATCTGACGCTGCCTGGGGCGACGCATATCACCGCCAGGCGATCAGGGGGCTAAACCTTTATTCGGTAATAAACGGCGGGTGCCCTGACACTATAAAAAATAAACGAACTAACCAGCGTCACCCGTAACAGTTATACGGTGATCAGTGGTGAAAGGGTTAACTAGGGGGCAATCAAGGGGTTAAAACATTTATTAGGTAGTATATGGGGGTCCCTGTCGCTATAAAACGCTGACGGCGAACCTAAATATTTACGTCCCTAACTAGCATCACCAGCGACACTAATACAGCGATCAGAAAAATGATCGCTTAGCAACACTGGTGACAGGGGGGTGATCAAGGGGTTAAAACTTTATTAGGGGGGGTTAGGAGGGTACCCTAGACCTAAAGGGGGCCTAACATTCACTGCCCTAACACACTAACTGTCACAAACTGACACCAATACAGTAATCAGAAAAAAAAAAAAAAAAAAAAACCTGCTTTGTGTCAGTTTGTGACAGGGGGGGGGTGATTGGGGGGGATCGGGGGGCGATCGGGGGGGGGGATCGGGGTGTAATGTGTGCCTGGCATGTTCTACTGTGTGTGTGTGTGTGTTGTGCACTCACATTACAGTCTTCTCTCCTCGGCCCGGAACGGAAAATGCCGAGCCGAGGAGAGATGACATCATTTCCTCTGCCTCTGTGTACAATACAGAGGCAGGGAAATGATCCCATTGGCTGGGAGCGATCGCGAGGGGGGGGCCACGAATGGATGGCCTCCCCCTCACCACCGATCGCCGGGGGACATTTGCCGACCGTCGCAGGCACCGGGGGGGGTCCGATCGGACCCCCCACCCGCGGGCAGGCAGGGACGTACAGGTAAGCCCTTATGCCTGCCCGTGCCGCTTTGTCGACGTACATCTGTGTGCGGCGGTCGGCAAGTGGTTAAACATCCTTAATTTCATATTTTACAATAATTACGCAGGATTAACATATTAAACATTAATAAGAGACCAATTGGTAACATCGTTCTCTTACAACTGACCTTATCCCCTCCCCAAAAAAAAAAAAAAAAAGGGGGAATGAAAAAACCGCTGCCTGTCTCAACCCCCTCCCTCCCCCGACATATGTTCGACAACCAAATATATCCTGTGATTGATGAGATTCCCAATATTTGTGCGTATCGGTCTGTGTATCCAATTCCACATTGACACCCCCACCCCCTACAACCAACACATTAAAACAAGCCTAAAACATACCAACAAAAAAAAAAAAAGGGAAAACCCCCAGCCCCGTCCATACATTCCCCGTGTTTATTATTGTTATTCCGTAATTGTTCCTCACTTCTAAGAAAAAAGAAAACCCACCACACCTGTACATACCCTGTGGTTATTGTTAATTATCCCATAATTATATTTATTGGCCAATCATGGCCTAGTTCCTCACTTCTATTAAGTAATTTATTTAAAGTGATCCAATTAATCCTAAAATACCTTCATGTGTTACCCCCTATTGTGTAAGAGGCCACTAACGGCCATATTAAATATAACATCTATAAAAAAAATAAATAAATAAATAAATAAATAAAAAAAAGGAAAAAAAAAAAAAAAACAAAGACCCTAGGTGATTAGCATAATTCCCATTGATTGTGTGTTTCAATCTTCATATCCCCTTCCTTAGTGACGTTCCCTACACCATGCGCTTACAAACCAGCACATTAAACAACAATAATGCCGCGTACACACGGTCGTACTTTTCGTCTACAAAAGTCCAACGGACGCTGACGGACTAAAGCTGGCTGGTAATCCGATCGTGTGTGGGCTTCTCCGGACTTTCAACTGACTTTTTTAGCCTCAAATCCGACGTACTTTAGATTTGAAACATGCTTCAAAACTTTTACTTCGTACCTACGACGGACCCCGAAGTCCGCTCGTCTGTATGCTAGTCCGACGGACAAAAAAACGACGCATGCTCATAAGCAAAAACTAAACGGAAGCACTCGGTCTAGTAAAACTAGTGTTCGTATTGTAGGTAGCACATTCATCACGCTGCAAAATCTGTGATCGTTGAATGCAGCGCATTTTATTTCTTCATTACGAATGCTCTATAAAGAACGAAGGTGTTTTGCTGTTCATATTCAGAGTTCTCCCAAACTGATTTCTGGATTCTTTTTCTCTTTGATCTCATGAATGATATAGTATGCTTTTTAAAAACAATGTTTCCATACTAATATAATACTTTTTACCTTTTTTTTTTTTTTGGTTTTTTTTTGTGTGGAATCATATTTTCTTGTAATTTTTATCCAGATATTTATTTTATGATTGGTGTTGAACTTTTTTATATGTTTATCTCTATATTTTTAATTTTCATTTTTTGGTGTTTGTAAAGTTACCACAAATAACCCATTTGTATTTTTTTTTTTTTTTTTTTTTTTAAATTTTTTTTTTTATATTTTTTAGGTTTGTAAAGTTACCACAAATAACCCATTTGTATTTTTTTTTTTGTTATTTTTTTTATTTTTTTTTTTTTTATATTTTTTAGGTTTGTAAAGTTACCACAAATAACCCATTTGTATTTTTTTTTTTTGTTATTTTTTTTTTTTTTTTTTTGTTTATATTTTTTAGGTTTGTAAAGTTGCCACAAATAACCCATTTGTATTTTTTTTTTATGTTATTTTTTTTTTTTTTTTTTTTTTATATTTTTTAGGTTTGTAAAGTTACCACAAATAACCCATTTGTATTTTTTTTTTTTTGTTTTTTGTTTTTAATTTTTTTTTTTTAAGTTTTTAGGTTTGTAAAGTTACTACAAAGAACCCATTATAATGTTTTTTTTTTCTAGTGATTATTTTTTATTTTTAAGATAAAGTTAACCCAAAGCACCGTTTTTGGTTATGTATATTTTTGTTCTTTCCCAGACTTACCACTCGAACATTATTAACATTAGTAATGTATTTTTGTTGTGTTTTTGCAAACTCAATGAGATTGTTGTCCCTTGATAATTTAACATTGTGTGTAAAATCAATGATTTAAAAGAAAACACATAAAATCTTTTGCTAAACTCAAAAAAAGATCCATTTATTCATGGTCAAAATAAAAAAAAAGAGGAAGTCAACGCTGGAAAAAGTCTGTGTAACAGAAAATTGGGATCTTGAGGAGTCCATATAAGAGGGAGCACAATCTGGTCCAAGAATCCCAGAGATCAACAGCACCAGCAGATGATATAGATGTCCCCAGACTGTGGTACTACAACAGCCTGCGTCTTCTGTCAGACCAGACTGAACCCAGGTCATCACTTTCTTCTCTTCCCTGCAGCCTTCCCTCCACGCTGCCCTGCAGCCTTCCCTGCAGCCTTCCCTGTAGCCTTCTTTGGAGGCTGTGGCTGTGGTGTTTCAGTTGTGGCAGGAGGAGGAGGAGGAGGAGGAGGAGGAGGAGGAGGAGGAGGGGGGGCTGCCTCATGTAGTTGTGTGTTTCGGGTTAGCGTGCCCTGCAGCCCCTTCTGGATAGTTTCCCCAAATAGGCGCTCGCAAATGAGACGCTGCTCCCAGTCCATTTGTAGAAGCCTGCTGGCTAAGTAGCAGCCATAGGCCTCTTCTGCTTCGGGGGGGCTCCTCAAAAAACGTGTGGCCTCTTGCATGAGGCGCAGGGATGCCTCCTGTGTGACGGCCCCCTTCCTGGCCCTTTTTTTGGGAAGGCGGAGGGGAGGCACTTGGGATTGGGTCATGCTCCTACTGGGCCCAGCCACCTCACTGGGACCAGCCACCTCACTTGGCCCAGCCACCTCACTGGGACCAGCCACCTCCTGCCTGACACTGGGCCCAGCCTCCTCCAGGATGATGGGGAATCTGGCCTCCTCCAGGCTGTCCATGGGCCCGGTCTCCTCCTGCCTGCCACTTTCCACACATTCCTCCTGGATGGACTCATCCTGTGTATAAAAAAAGGACATAGTTTTAGTATATTTTTTGGGGTTCATCAATGACACACAATTTATTTCTCATGACTAGCAAATTTAATGTGAATACATCTCTTTAATAAAAGAGTCTAATCAGACACCCTAATTTTTTCTAGCAGGTGCCAAACATATTTAGCTACTCCTGTCAATTGATATGTCTACACAATTTTGAGTGCAAAAATCTGTGAGAAAATTCTAACATCCAGTTAACCTCATTAATATTAGTACAGTAAATATTGTTTAAACTAATTTACCTGACTCCAGATGGTCATATCTGGTTCATCCAGGATGGAAGACCCAGCTTGCTCCTCATCAGCCTCTGCTGGGGTGGAGGGAAGGGTGGAGGGAAGGGTGGAGGGAAGGGTGGAGGGAAGGGTTGAAAGTGATGCCCTGGCTTCAGTCTGGTCATCAAGAAAACGGAGTTGATTGTAGTACCACAGCCTGGGTACATAAACATCATCTGCTGATGCTCCTGATCTCATAGATTCCTGGATCTTCTTATGCTCCCTCTTATACATATTCCTCAAGCCCCCAATTTTCTTGAGCAATATCTCCATTGTTGCGTCCGGGATGGTCGCCTGGACAAAGGACAGAAGTCTCTCCAGCGTTGACTTCCTCACATGCTTAGCATAATACTGAGGGTGTTTTACCTCCCACAAATTCCTCATCTCTCGATATTTCGTAATGAAAGCAGTAAGGAACTCTGGATCCTTAAATAGGGGATTCATTATATCTGGAAAATATAAAGTCACAAGACAAAAAACACTTATTAGGTTTCTGCTAACCCCTCATCATCTTCTCCC